>VYZW01032559.1:45520-80315 GCA_013401315.1 Balaeniceps rex | reverse complement strand
AAGTCACTGAAGGCGTACCATGCAGGCACAACTTAAAACCCAGAAGGCAAATTTGTAACAGAAGTGAATGTGGATTTGAAAGAGATGCTATAAATTCAATGCTTATGTGTGGCATTTGGAGAACATTTTGTAATGGAGGAGTTATACTGCAAAGGTAAAGTTCTAGTTTTACTCCCCATGCTTTCTGGTTCATTTTCAAGCATTTTTTGTTTTAAGCTTCTCAAGTTTGCCAAAAGAAAATATTTGCTGTCCTTCTAGAGCTTTTGGTTAAGTGATTGTATTGCCTCAAAATTTTAATAAACTTTTACATGAAATAGCTATGCTGTGGAGCAGATGTCTGAACTTCTTTGAAGTAGAGAACATGATCAGAGTAGTTTAAAACCAGGACAGAGGGACTTGAGAACAACTCATTTGTGCATTCTTTCATGTATCTTGAAAAGTATGGATAACAAGCCCATATTACAGCAACTTTGACACAGTAATAAAAACCAGGTCTGGAGGTGGACAGAGAAGAGAGCAGCCACACCATCTCAGTAGAGAGAAGGTAAACAGGAAGATAATCGCTGCGGTTCCTACCTACCGTTCCCACCCACCCTCCATGTAAGAGCACAGATTTCGAAAGTGCAGTAAAGTGAATTAAGGTTATTTTCACTCATGTCTGAGAACTAGTTGTTGATGTCTATAATCAGACTGATTATTTCTTCCTGTAACAGTTTTGAGACCAACAACAGTAGAGCAGACCTGTCTATAAACACCGTAAGACCAAACTTGCTCTTTCGCCTGTCTTTCTCCTGTACCCTTATGTCCACAGTACAGAGACACTTCTCGGAGAATTAGTTGTCTCTCTGTACTGCTGTGTGCTTATTTTTGAGAGGTGGGTGTGATAATAGCGGACGTGACAGTTCTGCTTTTTCATCATGAAATCTTTAAAAGATCTTTTTCCCCACAGCCCATTCCTGGTAAGTCTTGTGGGACACTAAGTGACCCTGTTTCAGGGATGAGGACATCATCAAACAGTGAAATGGCTTTAATTCACACGATTCTTGAACTTTTTTATTGTTAGTTATGCTGTTTTCCCAGCAGCTGTACAGTTTGTACCTGCTTGAACAGAATTTCTTGTGGCTTCCTCATTACAGTAGGAAGGCATGAGGAGGGCTGTGTACTTTCAAACCATACACAGAGCCTCAGAGAGGTAGCGTGTATTAACCCTCCATTTGTGTTTTTCTTTCGTGGTAAGAGTTTCGTGTTAATAGTTACTTCTATAGCTGCTTCTTTGAGGCCTGTCTGTGCAGAGAAGATAGGCCACATTAAGGGAGGATACGAATTTGTAGAATGGTGGTTACATTCACGGTACACACAAAGTGAGAGGTAGCTTATTTTGGTTTTTTTCCCAGTTTAAGCAAAAAAACCTAATATAATCTTCTGTAATACTAACATGTAATTACAGCTGCTTGTTCAGTTGGAGTTCATACCTAATATAATAGTGTTGCTGTGTGTTCAGTTAGAAGCAGATTATGTATCATATCTAAAGTTAGCTTAAGCCCGTATTTCACAATATGATCTGCAAGAAGTTTATGGAGTTAGGATGTAAGGAAGGGATCTGCTTGTGATGTAAACTGTGAGATAAAAATCCTTTTATGGTACCTTCTGGTATGAAGGTACCAACTTGTGCCATCCTTGGGTCAATATTTTGGAAAATGTGTTTGATACTCTTTCAGATTCAGGTTAATCTGATGATTAATACAGGAAAGTCTGCTTCTGTTCCAGCTTTGATCAAATGGCTAGTTCAGATATTAGAGCTGAAGGAGGCACTGAAGCAAGCAATAAGTGGAAAAATATCACTATCATTCATGAGTATCATTCAGTTTTAATATTTTTACTATTCTGCATTGATAATCATGGATGAATTTAATATCCCGTATTAACTGTATCCAGTGCAAAAAAGGGTATATTTTAGACTGTATTATGAACCAAATCAGACACTGAAGTTAGCAGTCAGTATTTGGTAGTTTTGCCTGTAACATTCTTTATAGTTCTAACAGTTTATCACTTCCTTTGGATTACAGTTTTTTATAAACAAAACTAGAAAATAGTATTACTGCTTTAGTTGAAGCTCGGTGAGTGAAGCATCTTAGCTGAATTGTGTAAATTTAATTTGGAAATAATTATCACCATTTTATGTCTTGTGCTCTCAAAGATGTGGAAATCACTAGTATTTTCTTCTTCATTCCAATTCAAGTTTGTCTCGTGTAGGTCAGTGGCCTGGCCATGTAAACTGTTCTGGTTAATAGGCGTTCTCCAGAGGAAGGCAAGAGTGGCCAAAGCCCCTTGACACTCAAAGTCAACCTTCAGGAAGGCTATTACAGAGGATAGGAATAATTTAAACCTGTTGAAGTTGCTGTTGCAGTTTGAAAGCATTGCAGTGAATATTGTATAGGGACAGGTTAGCTAGTCGAGGTTACTGCTGCCACTATGCAGCTGTCTCTGTGTGGTAGATTTTATAGCTTTTTACTGAGAGGGTTTTTTTATGAAGCGAAAAATGGCTGATGTATATAAAGTGCTAAGAAATTATAGGCAGGGGAGGTTGTTGAATTCTAGTACTGCTTGTTAAAAGAAAATACAAAAATTTAGTCAACTTCGTATTTTAACTCCATAGTCCAAATTAGGTCCTTAAGCTGCAGCATTGATACATTTTTCTGTATGCCTGATTTTTTTCCCTCCTACTGGAGTATAATGCAAAGATATATATGTTCATTTAACTCGAAATATTTTTTTCAGGACCAGATTATATAGCATAACAACTATTTCAAAGCAGCTGCTAAGATAATGCTGTATTTGTACAGCAAAGTTATGTTCAAATTTACTCATGCAAATAATGTAGAACTGAAGCTGGTAGAAATGCAGTTCACTCCCATGTGTTAATATGTCTTAAAAACTTGTACTTTTTTGAACCGGCTGTGTACTTCACCGTGCATAAGCTTTTCTACCTTACAGATATGATAAGATGCAATTAATTTGTCTTTTGCAAAAGCTGGGACAAAACCTATGAAGATATTTAGGCATCCAATCCCCGCTACAGTCGGCAGACTTCCCATGCCTGACTAGGCGTTACATACTTGGGCATCTGCAGGTAACTTGGCCTTAGAGATTCTTGGGTAGAAATGGAATAGAAAGCATTTTAAAAGGTAAAAATTGCCTATTGGAGCCTTTTTTTGCTCTTTCTAATGAAAGAATCACAGATGATAATCTGAGATACAATAAAACGATCTTCTCATCTTGAAAAATTATAGTAGTTAAGAACCACTATGCTTTTCAAACTGTATATGACTGCTTGATCTGATAAAGACCTTTTATCAGGTCTTTGTGGAAGAATAAATTGTTTTATAATAGGCTGCACTCTAACTTTTCAAAGAAAAATGGCCAATTTATCAGCAGTCTGGGTGGCTGGCCATTCTTGAATTTTTCATAATCCTTTTTCTTTATGTGCTCTGTTTAAAGAACGCTTTGGAAAACTTTCCTGAACTGACAGTGATCACTCGGGATTCTAAGACAAAAAGTGGAGGAACGTCTGTGTCTAAGATCAAAATGAATGGTAAAGCTTACAACAAGAAAACACTGAGGGCTTCTAAATCAACCACTAAATTATCACAGGTGAGTGATCAGAGGGTTTATTGCTGCAACCATCTGAGTTCTAATATGATAACCACTTTTATATAAAAAACTGCTTCATGTATTAGGTTTTTTGGTAGATTTATCAAAATACAAAATCTTTGTTGAGTGAGGTGCTTTTTCTGTAACACTGGAATGTTAAAAAACCAACATTTAAAGCAGTAGATTAAATCGGTTTTAACTCATCTGTGAAACATAGTTATATTCCAGTAGGGAGACAAAATATAATAAATCATTTCATAATTATTCCCCTATTTAAGTTCTATGTTCAGACCCAAATGCTCTAATCCTGTATATTTATACAGGCAGTCTTCTGTAGCAACTACTCAAGATTGCAGGAAGATGAAGTAGTAGTATCCCTTACATATCCCTTATGCAGGCAGCAGTCAGTATGTGTAGTTGGATGGGAAGGGAGAGGTGAGCTCTGCTGCAGCTGCGCTTCTTGCCCGTTGTAGCACGCCAAACAGCAGAGCCCTGCTAGAGCCCATGCTGCTTCTGTCACCACCAGAGCAAGGACTGAACTTCAGACCCCATTTCTGGATCGCAGTCAGCCTCCTGGACTGTTGCTGAAGCAGCAACGTTTTGCCTTCAACGTTGCAGTTGTGGTAAAATCACTGTGTAGCTTGTAACAATAACAGTTTCTTAAACTTGCTGCAAAATCTCTAAAGTAAATGATGCAACGGCTTCTAGATCAAAAATGAAAAATTAATGTTAATACTGTAAAAACTGAGACTAGATAACACTTTTTAAAAATTTAGTTCTTTATTGCTCCTTTCCTCATTTCCAATGACAGAATGAAGCTGTGTATCTTAAATTAAAAAAAAAAAGTTTTAAAAAGTAACGTGGTAAAGCTTGAGATGTATACAATGTGTATTTCCATAGTATTCCTAGGGAACACTATAACTAGATTTTGCTAGGTACTGGCTCACATAGGCTTGCCTCCCAGCAGTAAATAGTGGCTAGATAAGTGACCTGTAAATAGAGCCCACACTCATATTTCTTGCCAAAGTAACATAAGTGTTAGATAAGTATAGATCAGCTCTTCTGAAGCACAAACTATATGATTTTTTTGCAATAAGTACCCATCAATCTGGTAGAAAAATAGTTAAGCTTTGGTAATTCTTGCAGTAGTTCTTGAGAAGGGGTGTCTTGCCCATTTTAGACTTGCAGTGCATTCAGGAGGATTGAAAGCGTTCTTAAACCTAGTTTTGATAAAATAACTTGGTAGGGAAAGTGGAGATAGGAGATAATTGTGATGTAATATAAATTACAGTGTACCAAAATATGTCAAAGCAATTATGTGAATGAACTACTCCATTTCTGAATTGTTGAAAACAAATTTGTTAACAGAAGAAAATGTCTATCATATCTCTGTCTTGGAAAATAACATGAATTTACCTAAAATAACTGTTCTCTTTGCAGGAGTTTACGGTAGATCCAGAAAAAATACAGTTGTATTCTTTGTATCACTCACTCCATCATTACAAATATCACATATATCTAACATGTAAAGAAGAGGTAAGTATTGTTCTCTTCAGTCTACGTTCATTGAGGGAATTTATTGAGGGAATTGCGTCCAACTAGAGGGACTGTTCTCCTCTTCTTGGTAAATGAATACAGATTGTGGCCTCCTGTTTTAATTAATTCTTTATGGCAAAGAAAAGGGTATGCTGAGCACATATGTTGCCCCTAATGAGCACTGCTGCCCAGAACATTCAGATATGAGGCTTCCAAGGTTTGTGTGAAATCAGTTTCCCTCAGGATAGGTAAGCATTTTTCACTGTTATCCAAAAGAAATGATACAAATTTTAACAGTGTGTGTAACTTCTCAGATCTAGAAGCTACTTTTTGTCTTAGAATGCCCACTCCTTTATTGTTTTTGCAAATCCTTGGTGGAAATACTCCAGGTAGCAGAAATACGAGAGTTGAGCTCTGGCTCAGTTGTTAAGAAATGCATTTTTTGGGCATTTTCCCCTGTTTTTGTAGCTTAAAGGTTTTCTTCCAAAGAAGGTTTGTATTTAACTGCAGAATATTATAAAAACAAAAATTCTGAAATGCTGGCAGCCTAACATGTATATGTGTATGCATCTCTCTCTCCCCCCTCTTCTCTTTTTTTTAAATAGATTTCTTCTGTTCAGAAGAAGAGCGCAGACCTAGGACAGGAAGAGATTGTGCAGCTGTGTATGAAAAATATAAAATGGGTGGAGGATCTTTTTGAAAAGTTTGGCGAACTTTTGAATCGTGTCCAGCAGAAATGCTCATAACAAAAATGTATCCCAAATCTCACATTCTTCTACGGCACTAACCTGATGGAACAGAAAGCTCAGAGAGAGGCTCTGATTTCTTTTACAATGCCAGACTGCATTCTTGTTCGTAGCCATTTTTATTTCTTCTTATGGAACTTTGTGCCTTGGCTCTTGCTAAGGAAAAGTGATGCTGCCAAGGAAATCAGTCCTTTGGAGATGGAACTAAACGTAAACCTAACCACATTTTTAACCTGAAGAATTATTTTCTATTTTGTAAACTACTGGATAACTTAGTTTTATTTTCAGAAATGTTTTTGACAAGTGATAAAGCATGCACTACATATACCTTTTTCTTTATTGCTAAAAAGATAACAACACTTAAAATACTACAGATTTTTCCATCCCTGACTAAGCAACAGAAAAGTCAGCCTTGGGGTGAACTAATTTTTACATGTCTGGCCACCAAATTTAGAGTTTTGTACATTTTGTGAACAGAGCCGGAGTGACATCAGTTTCTGCATACGTATATTGCCATCATAAAATCCAGAAATGTCATTATGCTTTACGGACTCCTTTTACTATTGTCATGTTCAGGAGACTGAACATGGAGTTGGTGCAATCCTATGACTGCTTTTTGTGTCAAATTATATTGTAATGAAAGACAATGACCTTAACTATTTTCCCTGTTTTGAAGAAAAAAAATATTTTCCTTTATACTGTGTTTTTTTTTCTTTTGGAAAAAAAATTCAATTGTACATTTTATGTCACTAATAGTTGTATTTTTCACAGAGAAAATATTGTGGTTAAAATTGTTTCATGTATCTTTGTAATACACTTCCCATTGTTTTCAGTAAATCCTATTCATTTATATGTTGAACTCATATTGTAAACTATATATCTCTCGAGGTAACCCTTTTGTTTATACAGGTTTGCTTCAGTGTTAACCAGAATAATGCATACTAGACTAGTTTTGCTTTAAGTGTAGTTGTGTTAGACACTGCAATTATTTTCTGATATGTGAAAATAAATTTCTTACTAAACTAGCACTTGATTAACTGAGAGTTTAAATGAAGAGCTACTACACTTTATCTTCGTCAACAAAGATTGATGATTGAATAGACTATATGCAGTGTTAAACACAGCTTACATAATTGTTTGTAGAACTGGCAGTTGCAGAGCTGTTCTCTTTTTGGTGCCTTTCAAGTCTTCAGACATCTTTGTAGCTCTTTTTCCCCTCCAGTTTGTTAACAGTTAGTAGTGCCACTAGTCACACTCAGACAATGAATGTAATGGGCTCTAATCAGGAGAACATTTTCTTTAAATTTGCCAACAGAATGCCTTACTGAGTCATTCAGAATGGATATGTACTCTACTGGCGTCCTAAAAAAATAGTCATGTTGGGTCTTTTTTCAGATAATGTAGAAAAAAAATTCATTCCTTTATCCTTTCACTGCCACTTAGTGCCTTAATTTCAGCCAAGAAAGCAGGGTTCACTATTCATTGGCCAAATGAAATAATGTTTATTGCCATGTGACCTTTTTTCCCTGTTATCTGTTTTGATCCTATTTAGTTGTTAAATATTCATTAGACCTTAGAACTATAAAGAGTTTAATGAATAGATGTGAAAATGAAATTATTTGATCTTGAGTAATCAAATAGAGGTCTCAATATTAAAGTATGTACAGAATTTTAGCTGATTAGTTTTAGAACCTTGTAGGATGTTTACCATATTTCCAAAGCTTTTCCTCTTTTAAAAGCAATAATTCTCCTTTACAATTTGTATGCAGACTACAGTGAACAGAAATGGGTATGTGCCCTTGCCTTTTTTAAAGCCTCTTCATAGTGGTTTTGCTTTAAAAAGGGAGGTCGCTCTCATGTTAATAGATGCATTGTGCTACTGCTATGTCTACTATAATCAAGGAAAGCAAGATGGGTTGTGGTTTAGTAAGAATGTGCAGATTGTTGGAGCAATCATGAAGCTAATTCATTTTCACAGAGAAAAGGAAGGGTGGACACAGGGTTGAAGAGTTGCTATTGTTTCAGTCAGACTGTGTTGAATCTGGTAGGAGCTAGAGTTTATGTGGTGAAACCAAACAGCAAAGTTACCAGTATTGGTAGCAATCAGCTAAAATTATCTTACTGTAAATATGCACACTGGAGATGTAGTAGAAATGTGCCTGGTATATACTCTTTAATCGATAGTGGGTGTTCCCAAATTTACTTAGTGTGTTCCCTTATTGGTGGGAGTGGTTGGCAGTGTGTGTAGATTCATGAGAGGTATTTAGTTGCCCAGGCAGAGTTCTGTTGTCACATTACAGTGATATGCACAGCACAGCTTGGGAATTCCTAATCTGTAGTTTTAAAAATTATTAGGATGCAGACTGAAGGAACAATAAAGTTGGCTCCTTGATGGTATAGTAAAGAACTCGTCAGACTTTGTGTCTCACACATCCCTTCCTAATATGACTGCGAAGCAATTAATTGAGAGAGGTCTTTGTGCTTTCTAAATGATTTCTATACTGCTACTGTATGCTTACTCTAGATTTTTGAATCTAGAAGTAGCTTTAGGAAGCTACTTGTTTTAATTCAAGTCTTTAGAAGCTGAAAAAAGAAATGAGAGGCTTTTGGAGTAGCTTGTCCCTATTTAAAAAGAAGGTAATTTTAGCAACAACCATTTAAAAAAACCCAAACCAAAAAAAAACGGCCAGGATGCTCTGCACTGCCATAGAAGGTGACCTGGCTTATTTTTGGCTGTTTTATTCCCAAGGCCAGTTAAACAAGCACTGTGCCTGTAGAAGACAGGAAAAACCTGTCTTGAATAAAAGTAACTACCCCAGACTATGAAAGATTAATATAATGGAGCTTCCATCTTTGTCTTGGGCTGCAAAAATGGTGGCTGGATTATTAATTTACCAAATTAGAATAAGTAAAAACGTGGAACTCTCAAGTGTGTTGAAGGATCATAAATCAAAATAAAGCTTTGTTAGTGGGATTGAAGAGGTTTTTTATACTGAAGCAAACTTAGAAAAAAGTCAATGTACAAATTACTTTTTTGCACAGATACTTTGCTTTGTTTTGTTGCATTTTAGATAATGAATTCTGCACCCACATCTCAATCTTTTCTTTTTTCCCCTTGAAGTAACAGTGAGGTCTTCATCCCTTAACATCTGACGGTGGAAATTGAGCACTGATTTGACTGCAAGAGAAGATGCACTAGGAAGGAACAAAACCCTCCTTACACTAAGAATTAGCAAAACAGAAATTGAACTAATTGCATGATGAATTATTTGGTTTTAATTCCACTATTTTTCCTTTAGTATGGCATCCCTGTTTACATTAGGTTTGTTTTTATTGAAATACAGTATTTCTCTTAAAGGCAGGTTTTCTTTGAGATGCTACTTCCAAAGTTTTGCTAGCAAAAAATCAGAGACAAAATTGGATTGAAAAACTGTTTCTGAAAATGGCTAAGGACTTTAGGGTCTTTGAAGTTCTATGACATGTATTGTATTCATGTATTGTCGAAATGAAATACTACTTTTTAAAAAGTCAGATCTTACAGGTTGTCTTCCAAGTAAATGATTTCCATAGGGAAATATATTTTAAATATTATTTAAATATTTACTACTATTTAAAACAATTTTAAAACAGAAAAGCTAAAACTATGGTCACAAAATGTCAGTGTGTCATCAATCATTTCTTACTTCATTGCCAACACTTGACATTTGGTCTCTGTTACCCTCTTACATACCTGTGCATTGCACAATGCACGTTCTGCCATATCTTATTGTTTAAGCTAATACTGACATGTCATTGTTAACCAGTGCATGTTTTTCTGCATATCTCCTCTACATATGGCAAAACTGAAGCTAGGGCTAATTAAGAGACACTTTATGCGTTCTTAGTCCGGATTTTCAGGTGGTCCGTAACACAATGTATGGAAATGTGAAAAAGGACAGTTTTGTACCATTCATGATGTTATTAACTAAACCCATTAAAGTGAAAACACTTTTTAAACAAAAACCTTACAACGCTTAGTCATTTATTATTAAAATATTAAGTCTTGAAAAGTTAGATTGTCGGAAAAAAATTGGCAATTTAGACTACATTTTCTGATCTCGATATGAAGAAATACAATTCTAGGTTGTTTTTTTTCATTATATTGCATGGATTGAGCATGTCTGGTTTATCTGGTTTTTTACATTTATGGGTTCTAAATGTTCTGAATTACTTTTCACAATACATCTGCCAGGTCTTAAACTGATGTGGTAAGTGAGGAGCTGGACAATTGGTGTAAGAAAGAGACTACTGCTGTGATTCAGGTGTTTTTTTAGCAATACTATTTTCTTTTGTTCTCTCTCTTGCTGAACTAGAATATCATCTCAACCTATGGGAAGAAATGGTGCTGTAGGGTGTTTTAGTTGTCGTGTGTGTGTGTGTCCCAATGACGAAGAATTGCTCTAGGTGTTTTCTTATGAATATTTTTCCCACACACAGAGGGCTGAAGTCCCATGACATGGATATTGGCCATAAGATACAGGGTGGGCATTCTCTGAGCCACTTGCTTGAAGAAAAAGGTGAATCTGAAGGGCTGGAATATTTTTTAATGGTCCTGGGTATAAAAGCTGCTTCCCAAACCAAGATGAGTATAAAATGAGACATTTGCCCATGGAGTTGATTGTTGTTTTCTCCAAAAAACACTTTGTGAAGTGGGTAGGCAATGTCCCATTGCAGTGTGGAGGCTGAAGCTTTTGATACTACGTACCAGATACAGGTTATAATTTATTAATTTTTTTTTAAAGAAAAAAGAAGCTGAATGTATGCAGCTTTTTAAAGGAGAACAGCAGCTCCTACTGTCAGCAATTTGTTGGTAAGTATCTTAGGCAATCAAAATAACTTGTTCTGCATTAGGTATTTGCCTCTCCTGTAGAAAACCTAACAAATCTTTGTTTCATTTCCAGAAACTAAAGAACAGAACACTGTCTTAAAATTCTTTTAATTTGATCTCTTATAACAACACAGCAATAAATAGAGAGAACAAGCTATTTATAAAGGAGAAAAATAAAAGGTGAGTCAGGGAAAACAGCAAACAGAGTACAGCCCTGCAAGAATTTCTCTCGTTTGTCCTGGGTATGTCTTAGGTTTCTGTTTTTAAAAGTTCCTCTGGGCTATTTCTTTTGTGTGTGTGTGTTTAGTTTTGGTTGGGTTTTGTTTTTCTTTTTTTTTTTAGCTACCTAACGCACAAAGGGTAGAGGGAAGTAGCAATAACAGCAGTGCCCATGAGCAGGACTGAAAGAGCAGTTAAGGCCCTTCCTTTTAGGAAAAACAGAATAAGGTGGGAGGGCTCATATGTATGCGACGGTTCATATAGGAGGAATCTGAGAGAGAAGAGGGGTGGGAAGTTGGAAGAAATGTGTGTCAGCTGTGGCAGGACATCGGAAAGGAAGAAGAGTTTGGAAAGGCTGAGGCTAGGGGAGCTTTTGGAGTAGAGGTAGTTGAGGAGCAGAGGGTGTAGGAGTTGGGAGTGGTCCTAGTTAGGAAACAGCTTCAGTTAGGCATGCTGCAACATATACATTGACTGAAAAGTGATGACAAGCCAGCAACATGATCTGGTGGCAGGTGGACATTCCTAGCAGAGGGTCCCACCAGAGAGCTGTGAGCGTTTTGCCACACATGATGACTTTATAAGATTGATTCCATATAGTCCTAATTCTGCCTTTTTTTTTTTGCTGTAAAAAAGGGGTTTCTTCAGTTTTGAAAAGCACAGATACCAGTATATCTCTGCATAGCAGCAGCGGTTTTTCATTGCCTCCTACTATACTCCATTTTTGAGCGTGTATATTAATGGACTGTGGTTCCTGCTTGGGTTGTCCTGTATTGTCAGTGTTCCACCAAGTATGAGAGCAAAAGCCCTTTTAAGAAGTAGTTGTATTGCAATCATCTGAGATAAGAATTTTTACTTTATTTTTGCAAATGCAGGTATATCATCAAAAGTTTGGCACTTACCTTTTTTCAGATGTCCATGTGAAGGGTTTAAAAAAAAACCCTTACTTTTGGACTGTGTCATAGCATGAATGGATTTCTCTCTGTATATAGAGTGTTTGAATTGTGATCATTCCAAATAAAAACAACAAATGCTACAGCCCTGTGCAAATTGGGACTTTGACATAGCTGAGGGAATTTATTTGGAAATAAATTGCTAATATTTTAATCAATCCATTCAGGTCTTGTACCTTGATGTAGAGGAATGTGTGTATGGTAAGTATATACCGAAATAGCCACTAGAAGAGGGGCATTCAAGTAAGTGCACATTAGTGACAACAGGAGTAATATGAAAATGTGTGAGTAATGATGCTAGCAGTAAACTAAACTGTAATATTTCTATCCAGTATACTGTAACTGAGTCCTAACGGTGCATGCTGAGGAGTTAACTATTAATCATATAGTTTGTGTAACAGCTTCAAAATTGGAGTATTTATCTTCTTTTAGACACACTGGGATGTTTACACACAGGAGAATTTTAATTGTGTAGCTGATCCTGTGCATATGATAAAGGTTATAGATGGTAGTGGCTGCTCTTGGCTCCAGCTACTATCCTTGCCCTTAAAAATTCAATTTAAAATGCTGTGGTTATTTTTTCATAGGTGTTTTTGGTCCAAATTATGATTAAATTAAGTCTCTCTTTATTCTACACATGTTACTTGAAATCTTAAACGCTGTAGCCTTCTAAGACTTCCAGGGCTTGTGATAGCAAGATCTTTTAAGTAAAACTACATTGTTTGGCATCATCCTCTCCTTTCTGTGGTGGCTGCTAGTGTGATTTGCCTGCGCATTATTTATGTATCACGTATTTTTGCTGCAGCAACAGAAGGTAAATGGTATGATAATTGAATAAAAGCTGAAGCATCAATGTTTTATCATGTGTTTAGGTCAATTTGATAACTCGTTCAAAGCTCCGGGAGAATAAGGATTTAGATCTGTTCTCTAAGTAAAGCAGCTTTGGTGGTTTCTGAAACCTCCCAGGTTTTGTTGTTGGTCAGCACGTAGAAATTGCTATGCCTACAGCTTTGGTAACAGGAGAGAGTAAGTGAATGCTTTTTATTTGCTTCAGTGCAAGGTCCAGCAACTTTGTTTAAACAGCCAGAGTGGTAGTTTGACCACAGTCAATGGACTTTGCACTAAAGGAGTTCAAGAGAAAGCTCATGTGTTCTGTGAGAATCCAAGTGTCGTAATTCTGGAACCAGCTGGGTTTTTTTTTTTAAAAAAAAAGGTAATAAGAAGTGCTTGGCCAGGGATTGTTACTTTCTTCTTGATGTGAAATCTGCAAGTTCTCTGAGTTTTAGTGGGGTAGCAAGGTTCTTTGCAGGATGCTTCCAGGGCCATTTTCCCATCCTAAACTGTGGGCTTGGCAAAACATGACAAAATTGAGTTTGGTGGCCCCAGCACATTGTACAGTAATATAAAAGGTGAATTATAGATTCCTGCTTGTAGCATACATAAACAATAAGCCTGATCCTCTGCTCTAGAACACAAGCCTTGCATTCAGTGTAAATATAATTGGTAAGTAGCTGTTTTCTAAAGAAGTCAAATGATCAAAATCAGGAATTCAGTTATGCTTGGCAAATACATTTAGAGTTCTCACTTTTTCCCCCTTTATCTATCAGCTCCTTCTGTCCCATTAAGCTGGTGCCACTAGTGGCTGCTTACTTTGGGAGTAGGGACATGAAACTGGTCCCTGGTAGATCAGTGTAAGTTACTACCTCACCATGCTTCAGCTGGAAATCACTGCTCATTCAGCTGGATCTCCACAGGCTCTCCATGATTGTATAAACTGGTGAGAGCTGCTCCCCTAATCCTTTGTGAACTTACCTTAAGTCACTTTCAGTAGTAACTAAGTTAGTGGATTTGATTTTGTGTTGCAATATACAGGAGTTCAAGTTCAGTCAGTTACTGCAGCTCACCTGAGAAATGGTAACTCCCAGCTGAGCAGATGGTGACTTCTAACATGTCGATTATTTGTGTCTGATTTTACTTGCTCATTCTGGTTGAACAGGTTTCTGGTGTGTAGATGAGAGTGAGTCTTTACTGTTCTGTGAGGAGTCTTTATCCAAACAGTGTTGCTGGGACCATGCCATCCTGTGCATTTAGGCATGCTGTAATCAATCTCTGGTTATAATATATAATCGTTCTTGAAAGTCCCAGAAAACTTCTACAAGAGGAAAAGTTGAAAAAAACATAAGACAAAATTCCTTAGTATTTATTAAGACTGTGAGAAGCAGAGGCTTGTCCCTGTGGTTTTGGTGACATCGCTAATAGTCTCTGCCCCCTGTACACTTCCTTACAGTAAGCTGTCTTGAGTAATCCTGGCTCGGACTGGCTTCCTTTCGTGGATCCTTGCTCAGAGTGCAGCGCGTTCCACCGGAGGTCAGTGTGCGCTAGCGCAGGCTCAGCGTGCTGCCTCCCTGCCCTTCATTTGCCATTGCCCTGCTTGACTTGGTCCCGCAGTCACATTGGTATTCCAGCCCAGGAATGGAAGGATTGCGCTCCTTTACAATGCACCCTTTGTCGATTCAAACAGTCAGTCATCCAGAAGCTTCTGTCCTGGGAACTTGTTTATTGTTCCAGTTTCTTCAAAAATGCAAGGATGGAATCCTTACAGATTTCACATCAGTATAAAAACCTGAAGTTTGTGCTTTGGGAGTAAATCGTACCCTTGCCCAAGCAAGAGTGCACATGCAAGTAGCCTCTTCGTGGTGGTGCAGATGTGGTTGGCATCATGGGTTGAATGTTGCAGGATGGCTTCACTATCCCACAAAACCGATGGCTACATGATCTTTTTTATTTGAATGTAGATGGGAAATTGGGACTAAGCAGAGTGAATTTGCAGATAACCTGCTCTGCATCATAAGGGAGGGTATCAGTCCTCTCTAACCCACGGAGTTCAGCCCCAAGCAAACCTCTCATGCTCTTTAGGACAAATAGCAGAACATGTTACTTAGTAATAAGGCAGATTCACTGCAGCAGTTCTTTCAGCTTCCTTCATCTCTGTCTAGCATATCAAATAGCCTTTTGCAATCCAAGATTGTATGAATAGCTGTTCGTTTCCTTAAATTTGAGATTAATAAAGGTGGAAGAGAAGGTTTTCTGATTTTTATAGGACAGTTTCAGTATTAAAAAAACATGTACTGGACTTTGTATCTTCATGCAATGAAATAGAGGGGATTTGCTAATGTTATAACTGTGACTTAAAAAATAGTAATTTCTATAACTGAAGCTGTTGATTTTCCCTTATATGAGTATATGTGACAGTGAACCATGTGTCAAAATTTCATTTGTCTCATCATTTGTGAATGGAATGGAGCAACATTTTAAGGGTTACTGTTTAAAATGTTCTCCTTTCATCAACTTCAGCACTGCAGTGAATACAGGCATTGTTGATATTTAAGTGGGGAAAAAACAAAAGAGTAACTGTTCTAAATAACTGGAATATTTTTCTGAATTTTTATGCTAATTTTTAATTGCTGTGCTTTTTCAGAAACAGCCATAAGGATTGGGTTCAATAGATCCTTGTGATTGTGGCAATAAAATTGTATGTATATATAAATTTAAGCTGTGTTGACATACATTTAATCTTTAAAGCTTAGATTGTTATGGGAAGACATTTGAAATCTAAAGAAAAAGGTTTGGTATAAGAAAGATAGCCTTCTATAGTCTGATGTGTTTATGAGATGTAAGATTAGCATTTGAAATGCAGAGTCTATGTTAATCCTTCAGAAAAGTGGGATCTAAATTCTTTTGAAAATAAGAAATTGGATAGTGTTCTTCTGCAAGAATGCCTCTATTTCATAGGCAGTTTTCAGTGACAAATCAGTATTTTTTTTCTATTTTTTTGACACTTAAAATGTGAATAATAATTGGGACATTGAACATTTCTTGGTTTTAGAACATTTTATTTTCCAGGTTTGGGCTCCTTTCAGTTTTTCTAAAGATTTTGAAATTGAAACAGACTTTTTCCTTTGTTTCTTTCAAGAATACATAACATTTCCCAATCACTTAACCAAGCATTGATCTGCCATAGATAAAACAGCAGCACCCCATACTTTCTATTAATATTCTTCCATCTTTTTTAGGCAACACATCCTCCAACTTTTGTCTTTTTGATAATGATATTGAAAGACCTAATCACACAGTCATTTTTTACTTTGTGAGGTCTCGTATTCAATTATATCTCCTTCATTTGTGCCCAGGATACCTGGAAATTACAGGTGCTCTCACATCCAAATACTGGTTGGCTGTCCAGCTTCCAAGTTCATTATGGAACAAGCTAGACAGCACTTTACATAAAGGTATTCATCAGTTTCTCACTTTGTGATGATATGAGTTTCCATTTTGCCTTCTCTTTCCCCATAATCAGAGACGTCCTGAATGTGGGTCTTTATCATATTCATCCTCGAGCAAACACTTAATTGACATGAGTAAGCTAATCAGATCCTGAGCAGCAGACATGCCTGAAATTGTGGCTGTTGAATTTGAATACTCTATTTCTGCTGTATGCTTCTAATTAAACCCTACAGTTCTTACATGAGACTCACAGAAATTCTTGAAAACACAAGTTTGTAAATGCTTAAAAGCATAGGCCACTCTCTCGATCCTGTTGTAGTTGGTAGGAGCATTTCTAGATGACCTGGAAATAAATCAAAACAGATTTTTCTTTTGCTGTTCCTCACTATAAAAGTTCTTTATAACAGTTGCAAAGAATTTGACACAACTGTACAAATTAGGACTCAGCTGTATAATTTGTTAAAAATACATTTTAGTCACCGTAACTAGATCACTAAATTGTTGTTCTGTGCAACCTCACATAACATTTATTAGAGAGCCAACAGTAAAACTTCCTTCATTGCTGCTGTTTATAGTCTCCCTTGTAGACTTACGCCCTGCAGACCAGGTTTTGATTTATTTACCTGCAGTAGCATCTGTCTCTGTATGTAGTCCTATATTTTTCAGTGGAACTGCTTTTGGAGGAAGGTTGCTGTTTATGTGCATGTAGGAATGCCTCTCAATTGGTCCTAAGTGATTTGACGAATGAATTATGTTAATTATGTCTTTGTAACTGGCATCCTCTTGTGCATCCTGTGTTCAACTTTATGGAGGTTAATTTGGGGAAACCACTGTGGAAGGTGAAGCCAAATACAGCGCATTGCACTTTCATCCTGGGATCTTTCCACCGCAGCCTAAGGAATTGCACCAGCTAAGAATGACCATACTGGCTGCACAAGATTGCATTCTTTAAAATGACTATGTAAAGTATAAATTAATTAATGATGTATATATTAATAATTACATAAAAGTATATCTGTGCTTTAGGGAAGCATTTTATAATAATGTTATTGTAAGAAATACTAGAAGATGTATAGCGTTTTTTAACATCCTTTGATATCAGGTACTGTTGGACAGCAGCTGGCTGACCAGCCAATAGCTGCCATCTGCCCATGGAGAAACTGGTGTGTTCTGGTTGTGGCCACTGTGGGGAAACATGGAGGCAAAGGCAGAAATCCAGGGTGGACTGCCGATCGCCTGGTAATGAAATACAAGAATAAAAATCTTATAACCTTCTAGATTAGCATTATCCGTGGTTCACTCTGTTCCCTGCAAGCGGTATGTTGACAAATTGTCCTCTGATGTAAGGTGTAATGTTCTCGTTAACTGATTGGTACACCTCCTATTTGGAAATGTTTGTAGTTCTAAATTCTCTCAAGATTGTGGTGAACCATTGCAGAATGATTGACTGCATCACTTCATTTCAACAACTATGCAAAAATAAATTATTTTTAAAAATGAAAATTAACTCGGGCATTTACTGATTTGCAGTTAATATATTTTGGCAATGTGTCAAAAAAGTCTAGCATCAAACTTACAAAAGCAGGGAATAATAAAATAATGTATCATGGAAATCCCCATTGACCCATGCGTTATATATTTTTTATTAGGTTCTTAATGGCACCTGTCAAAATGGACACCTGTGAGTCAGAACTATTTTTTTTTAACATCTTGCCCTCTTCCAAGAAAGAAATCTGTTTGTCACTTCCTATTGTTGAAAAACAATATGAACTTTTATTTTCAAAGGCTAGCATTTTGCTACAGCTTGAATAGCTTCCTTTTTCTCTGGGCTTAAGCCCAGAGACTTAAGACTTCTTTATCTGAAAAAACTTAACAAGGACTTCTACTCTTAATAACTCCATTATTAAATACTTTGGTGCTCTGTCAGTGAAACATGAAGAAATGTTTGTTTCCCGTAAGTTTGCTGTATCTAGTTCCCTGTATCCAATTTTTCACAGCTTAAAATGAAGTTCATTGTTTATTCATTTGTATACGATGAACAAACTTACAGTGCCCTACCTTTAAGTGTGACAAATAAAGATAAAAGAAGGCTGACTTGAGCGTCAGTGGATAGCAGATGTCCTGTACTTTACACCTGCTTGCGCAGAACTCGTTGCAGAACAGGCTAAAGTTTCACAGGGGATTTTGTTTTACAAACCTACTATCAACAGTTCAATAATCTGAGACCTCAAAATGAATTTTTATATAACTTGTAATATCTATATTATTTGGTCTTTAATGTGCGTTATATACTTTTGAGTTTGCGTATCATGGAGATCAGTTTGGCTTTGTGTCTGCTCCTATTGAAGTCAGACCAAAAATACGATGGAATTTTACACTTTCACTGAGTAAGAATCATCAAAGTACCCCATACTTAGTAGGAAATTGTGTTGGATCTCTCAGCAGTTTCCTGCAGACAGTAGAAAAAAATTTTATTACCCTGAAAGTGAATTTATTATTTCATTCCAATAAAAAATGCCTACTGCTATAATAAACAGCTCATATAAGACATCAGAGGGAAATTTCAACCATATGTGGTTGTTCAAGCTGTATGTCCTGGTAACAAGCAACACTGTAATATTGTTCATCCAAGGTCACGTACGAGGCCTATTCTCGGGTTAACATAAAGAAATAGAGCTGACCAGTTTGATTTTTTTAAATTACACAGTAAATACAGGGAAAAATTTGCATTCTGTGCTCTAACAACAGGGTTATTCCTATTGCTAGGAATGCAGGGTAGCATTTGTATTGCTGTGGGACACATCGGGTTTTACAGCTCTGGTGTTTCGGCGCAGACAGTGCTGTTACCCAGCTGAGAGCAGCAGTACCTTCTCGCACCAGAACCATAATGCTGGTAAATGCAGACTCCGCTGTGTTTTCTGTCCTCCGCTGAAGACGGACACTGTTTATGGATCTTGCTGCTGTTCACGTTCACAGAAACGAAATCTTGTAAATCTGTCCGGCCGCGGGTCAGGCTACGCCCGGTTGGCGGATGGGCCTCGACGTGGCTCTGGGGCGGGGTGTCTAGACGAGCTTTCGCTGCTCTTTCTGCCACCGCAGGGCTTAGAAGAAGGGCGGCGCGGCCGGATTTTGCCTCGGCGCCCCCTGAGCCCNGGTCATGGCCACGGTGCGGGAGAAGGCGGCAGCCCTGAGCCTCAGCGCTGTCTGCAGCCCCGCCGCCAGGCCGCCGGGTACGGGCCGGGGAGCGGGACGGCGGCTGGGGGGCAGCGGGCTGCGGCGCCCCCTCGGGCGGGGTGCCCTCCGCCCGGGCTTGGTGGGGACAGCTGGTGAGGCGAGGTGAGGTGAGGCGGGTCCGCCCCGCTGCGGGCTCGGGCGGCCGGCGCCGTCCTGCTCTGCGCCTGGCCCCTGCCCGCCGGGAACTCCGTGCCGGCGCCTTTCCCCGCTCCACAGAGGTTCAAAAGTTGGCCGCTCTCCGCCGCCGGTGGAGGGAGGCGTTTCCGCCCGGGAGGCCCCGTCCGGGCTTCGCGCCCGCCCCGCCGCCCCTCACCGAGCTCGGCCGCCGCCGCAGTGGCGCAGCTTGGCTGACGTGCAGCAGCCCCGCGGCCTGGGCGAGGGGGCTTGCGGCTGGGGCGGTGGCGCGAACGTGGTGCCTGTAAGGTGCCCGTGGGGCTGCGGTGACGGGGGGACTCGAGCAGCTGTTTCTGTCCTGAAAGCAAGTTAAAAAGCAGGTGGCTCCTTAATGCAACGTAAAGGGCTAAAGGCTGCTTGCTGAGAACAATATCTGCTTTTTTCCCACCTCGAGCACCTTAACTTCGTAAAACCTTGTAACCTTAATGCTTAACGCCACACTTAATACCACTTCCTCCAAAAAGATTTTGGGGGGTGTGTGTGGAAGGAAGAGGTGATAAAGCAGTGGTTAACAGTAGAACTGTTGCAAGTAGTATGTGTTGATGTTTATTTTAGCAACAGAAACCAGCATTGTTGTATGTTTGGTGATGTTGGCTTTGGGTTTTTTTTGCTTCCAAACAGGCTAGTCAGCTATTCAAAGATAGGGCTGGAAGGAAATGCTGTATTCTGTTTTGTCTGTTCTGCCTACCTGAAGGCATCATCAGGTTAAAGTATCAGCAAGCGTATGCTTTGTCTGTCTTGTACTTTTAAAACTTTGGAAACTGGAGGTTCTGGAAGGTTTCTACCTAGTCTGGTTCAATGCAATGTATTAAAAAGCTTTTTTTTCCTGACTAATCTTTTCAGAAAGCGGGTGTCTATTTGATAATGGCTCTGAAGATGACTGTTGCTGTCCTTTTTAACAGTCTTGGTGCATTCAAATACTGCTGTATTACTTGCTTTTTTCTTTCAATCTTTACTGCCCCCCCCCTAACTTCCGCCCTCCCCCTGCCAACTTGCTAATTTCTGGGCTCTCTGGTAGATGGAGATCAGCTGGAAACTCTGGTGCCCAAAATTGGAATACAATTCTCTAACTAAAGCCACTTCAGACTAAACAGAACAGAAAAAATACCTACTGCATCTCTGTGGAAAATGTTCATGGTAATATGTTCCAGAATGAGTTGCATGTTGTTTTTTTTCAAACACTGCATCACACTGTTAATTCATTTGGTTTGAGGTCTGTCATAACCCCAGATGGCTTTCTGTAGGATTGCTGCCAACTCCTCGTTCCATATTTTGTCCTTCAGCTTTTGATTTCTCTCCTCTTCCTCTGCTTTCTCTCTTAATAAATTATTCATCTGATTTACTGAGACACAAATAGTCTAATTCTAGCCTCTCTGGTGGCTGCAACTCTTCCCAGTTAGGTGCCACCTGCAAACTTTCTAAGTATATTCTGTATTTTAAGTCCTTGTGGAAGCTGAGTCTAGCCTCTGGTCAAACTGTTAGTTGCTAGCATGCTATTCTTAATCAGATTGGTAAATGAGTAATAGTTTAGTGGTTTTATTGGGGGAGGGAAGACTGATTGGCTCAAGGAAGTGACACCGAGTACACAGAGCTTGAGTCTCAGCTGGAGCTGTGGTAGAAGGCTGTTCTGTGGGACAAGTGTCGAGTGAGTGGTGTCTCAAAAGAATTCTTGATCTTGTTAGTGATATGCTAAGCACTGATACTAGGTAGCTTCTGTGTATGCACAGTCCTGTAGGAGGCAAGGTTCTGATGTGTCTCTTCACCCCTGCTTCCCTTTTCCCCTGCCCAGCTGTATAGTTTTGTCAGTGTCAGTGAAGGAATAGGGGAGTTAAAAGCACATACGGCTAGCTTTAGTTTGTGGGAATGTGTGCTTAGGAGTAGGTTCTGCAAGTGTAACCTTTAGGTGATGGAGGAGCATGCAGAATGATAGTGTCAAAGTGACAGGCTGAAAAGGTTAGAAGCTCTAGGTTGCAAAGCTTCAGGCTAATGTAATGAGAGCAACCACCAGAGAGATACATTGGTACAATGCGGGCAGACTTGCTAAGAAAGTTAACATAATGTTAATAGGTGAGCAACCCAAGCCAAACTGGAAATCTCACGGATTTTTAAATCCTTAGAAGATTCATGAAAGATGGTAGCCAGAAAGGGGGCAGTTTGTTTCTAATTGCAGTATGAATTCAATCTTTATGCTTTCTGTGTTCTTAGGCTTTAGCTTGGCACAGAAACCATTTGGAGCAACGTATGTCTGGAGCAGCATTATCAATGCACTTCAAACTCAAGTGGAAGTGAAAAAGCGTCGCCAGAACCTGAAGTGCTATCATGACTGTTTTATTGGTTCAGATGCGGTGGATGTTGTCTTTGCCCATCTTCTACAGAACAAGTATTTTGGGGATGTCGATATTTCCCGTGCTAAAATAGTGCGTGTATGTCAAGCGCTGATGGATTACAAAGTATTTGAGGCTGTTTCAACCAGGGTCTTTGGAAAAGACAAACGGTCTGTATTTGAAGACAGCAGCAGTAGCCTCTACAGATTCACAAATGTCTCAAACCAAATGGAACTTGATAAAGATTACCAGCAGTGTACGCCACAAAGGTTAGTACATGGAACGTGAAGATAAGAATTTTTTTCAATAGGAAAATGTTATGTATCCTGGGGGAGAGAAGGGAAAACTGTTGTACAATTACAGGACCTGGGGGGAAAAAGTAGATACTATACAGATGTTTGCGGGTGGAAGATAGGTAGGAAACAGCAATTTGAAGTGAGTAAATCATTCAGCCTGCATAGTTACTTGTTTTCTGTGTCTGTTATCACATTGCCTTGGGGGAGGGGGATAGCGGGGTAGAAATTAGGTGCGTTACAGATACTGATCTATTGGGCTCTAAACCAATATAGCCAACTGGAATTTGGGTGCATCAGGCTAATGCAGTGGAACAATCTTTAGTCACTGTGCACCTAGCTCTGGCATAAGCTAGTAATCCATTTAGTTTTTAAGGAAAAAAACAGGTAAAAATTGCTTTCTTCTTTCATTATCTTAGCTTCACTGCACTTCAAAATTAGCTTTTTGAAATGTTTTCAGCTGTTTCTTCATGTGCATATGACTTGTTCCTAGTCTAGGGAGCAGGCTGTTATGCTATTGCATAACAGAGGGAAGTGCAATTGTGAGGTTTTGTTTCCCTGTCTCTTGAGGAGTGGGCAAAGACAACCCTGGTACTAACTAAACCATCACAAAACAGAACACACGGCTATGTAGATGGCACTTTGCCACATAACTTCCCTTAAACAGTTTTTGTCAAGTGGTCATCTCTGAACATATTCCAGCATGTTCTTAAAGAAACTACATTCATGTAGTTACTGCAATAGTTTTAGCAATACACACTTTTGAAAATTGCAAATAATATTCACCTAGAAAGAAAATACCTTATGTGATTGATGTGTTCATGAGAGTAGCAAATGTGAACTTCAGTGCATCAACCCAACTGATCAGAAAATTCTAGAAACAGAGATTAAAAATGGAGAGTTCCTTGGTCCTGCCTCTCCCCCCTCTTCTTTCCCTCCCCAACTAGCTCTTGTTCTGTGCTAAACTGTCCCAAGTCTTCGTTTGGAAAGAGAATTCATGAGAAATTAAAAACACTTTAATCAAATGTGGTATTTAAAACTATGTTCATCACAAGGGCTGTTAAAGCAAGACTTAGAACATATCGGACAAACAGTCACGAAACAAGGTTATTCATGTTCTGTTAGTGTAGAATGAAGGTGGCTTTCTTCTGGGCAGGCCACAGATCCATTGGATTACATTTCTTCATTTAGTGAAAGGAACAGATCTATTGATACATACAACTTGTCACATACATAGCAAAGATAGTGGACATCAAAAGGATTTTGCAATGCCCTAAAACAAAGAAGCTATAGAAATTGAAATGAAACAAATATGCTTGGAAGAATAGTAATTTTGTGGCTGGAGTTGTTATGCTATCTGCTCGATAGCATATGAAAGCAGTTATGACAAGCAGCACACAGAAATGGGTGACAGGTTTCTGAAGCCTTCCACTAGTTGATGGCATGAACAAGCTGCATAACTTTAGGAATGATGTTGCTATGGAGCAAGCATCTTCTACGTTTTTCAAAAACAGCTCTTAATTTTTGTCCTCGCTTTGCCATCAGGAATAATGTCTTAACACTCTGGAGGTTTTGAGGGGGGATTCTTGTTTGGTTTGGTTTTTTTTTTATTTTGTTTGGGTTTTTTTATTTCCCCTCCTTAACCATTTCCTCTTCTTAGATTTTTCTCTGTGGTAATTGAGGTAGCTTGCTGATGCTGGCTGTGACAAGTTCCAAGAGAGGAACTATGCACTTGCACGCAACTGTTGCATGCAAATAATTCTTTAAGGTATCATACATTTTCCTATGCAAGTTGGACAGAGAAAGTGTTGGGTGGGGGAGAGGGGGGAGAAGATTATGTAAGTATTTATATAGAAAAAAGGGTTTTTAATCTTGGACAGTTATCCATATCTATATGTTACATTATATGTTTGGTTATCCATATAGATGGGTATAATTATATATAAAAACTGTTTCTTAATCTCAGACATGAGAAGAGCGTGTTGTTTCACTCTACTCCTGTCAAACCAGAAAGCTTGGAGGATCTATGGGAAAACCTGAGTTTAAAGCCTGCAAATACCCCTCAAGTAAACATCTTGGATAGTTTGTCCCGTCAAGGTAAGCCAAGTAATGTCTCAGTCATTTGTTTGTGGGAGAAGGAAGATAATAACTGTAGGACTGGGAAAGCTTATGCCTGTCAGATCGGAGAGGGAGTCAAACTGACTCTCATAGTATTTTGTTTTGAACACCATGTCATAACAAAGGCAAATTATATTTGTTGCAGGCTTGCTTTTTACCTTTTTATTTCATCAGACAGGACCCGTTGTCTCTAGTTGAAATAAATCAGTGTTGAATTTTGTGGAGAAGAATACACAACTATGTAGAGCTTGACTTGAGTTAGGAACATTCTTCATAATATTCAGTTACCTGCACTATTTCCATGCTTGACTTAATCATGGCCAATAGTCTACTGTTAGCTAAAACTCTTCCCTAGCTTTTTAACTGTGTATCTGCACTGTCTGGTGCTCCTGCAGTATTGTGTGAAACTGTTCCTGACAATTCATGTCTTCTCTCTGACTAGACTATGATCTAATGTGTTTTTTCCTTTGGTTAAAAATGCTAATGCATCCTAGAAACTCTCAAAACTCAAACCAGATCATAATTGTGGAAGCAGTGATAAGGATAGTGTCACTGTTACGCTTTTTTTTTTAATCCCTTATCTAGAACAAAGACGGCTTGCAAATTGGAGCACAAAGAATGTAAGGCACTTCAGACTTATCCAACAAGCAGTTCTCCAACACTTGTAGTTAACTAAACAAGTGGCTAATTCTTTCCTTTTGTGGTGATAAAATGCACTTAAAGCTGATAAGTGCCATGCTCTCTGCTACTGTAAATCTTTATTTTGGTAAAATTAATCTGTTAGGTTAGGACTGGTGGGAGGAAGGGGAGTTGTCTTTTTCATAATCTCTCTTTTTGCACATGCTGAATCTCCATGTGCTTTGTGTATTCTACCCTTCCCAGTTATTAATGAAGTATGGCAAGAACAAACAGTTGCTCGTCTGCTGCAGCTTGTAGACCTTCCACTCCTTGAGTCTTTACTTGAGCACCAAGAGATCAGACCTCAGCTTCCACAACCAAGGAAGGGAACTGGGTATGTCATCACAAGTAACTATCTGGACAGAGAGATTCTCAAGGCTTTCAGTGACTCACAGTAAGTATTCATTGCTCACCTCTGCAACTTTGAAAAACTTTCTGCTTTCATAGGAATGTAAAGCATGGTTGATCTTTGGGTAGAAATGTAGTAGTCTCCAGTACTGCAGAGAGGAGGTGAGTAGGCACTTTTCTCCCTGTTACACCTGACGGGATTAACTGGTAAATACCAGTTGCTAAGCTCTAAACCAGAAGTAGCCAAGACAATTTGTGCTGAACACTGGAATAGTTTTTGAATGCAATGGTAGTATTTGACAGTACTCAGAGGGGAAATTGTTTGCTGCATTGGGGGAAGAATAGAGCATTTTGCTATCCTCTTGAAATTTTTTCCTTAAAAAATTACCTGAGGGAATAGTTTAGTTTCTCCTACCATATTAAAGAAGCCAAGAACACTGAGCCTGAAACTGTTAAAAACATAGTCTGAAAAACTTTTACCTAAATCTGAATCAGATCAAGGTTCAGGTTTCTGTTTATCTAGCAATAATTATGTCCTTGTCTAACAGAAGAGAACATCACTAACTTTAGGTTTAACTGCTTGTGACTGTTTACCTGTGTGGGTTACTAATTTTTCATCTTGATTAAATACATAACAAAGAGGTATATGGCTATGATCTACCAGAGTGCGTCAGGAAAAGTGTCTTCTTTTTTTTTTGTGTCAATTTCTAATGTATTTAAGTACTCTCATGCAGTGAGAAACCAGTCCACTTACTTTCTGTGGAAAACAATGCAGCCAACTCTGAAAGGCATCAGTAAGTAATGCTGCAAAGTTAAACCACTCTGTCTTTTAGAACAGATGAATGGCTCTCAGCAGCAATAGATTGCTTGGAATACCTTCCAGATCATATGGTGGTAGATATTAGCAGGAACTTGCCTGATCAACCAGATAAAGCAGACACATGGAAACTACTGCTGTTTGAAAATATTGGTAGATACTACGGCCAAAAAAAGGAGCCGCTGTTAAGCCATGCATCTGAAATTCATTCAGGAATTGCAGAACTATTAGGTAAGTAAAATAAAGCTATATTCCTAAGTGTATGCGAGACATGTACTGACAAACTGAGTATTTACTACCGCAGCCAAGCTTAAAGGTTGACTTCTGCAAGTTTTTTTTTTAATTTCTAGTCATGAAGACTGTGCTTTGAAATAAAGAGAAATTTTGGTCCTGACTATATGCAGTTCTGTAGTTTGTATTCAGTTCTGTGTAGAATGGCTGTGAAACTGGAGTGCTATAATTTGGTAGTAGTTGGTATCCATGGAAATTAAATATCCATGGGAAATTAAATATAAATATGGTCTAATATTAAAAACTTAGGCCATAAGATCTAAAGTTAAAGCTGTGTAGATGTTATGTATCCCATTCACAACTCTCCCCTCTTGTCCATAGAAATTGCATTTCTTAAATTTTATGTTTAGACAGTATTTTAGAAAGCTTTTGATGTTTTGGTCATAAATTAACATCTCCTCATCCCTGTTCTCCTTATTTTTCATCCTTCTCTGCCTTGATATTCTTCTTGTTCCATGTTGGTAGGAATATTTTGCATTTATATCCCATTCCTCCTCCCTACATGATAAAGGGAGGGTACTAGTACAATCTACTTCATTTAAATAATTCACACATCTAAAATGGGTATTCTGCATAGTGAGGCCAATTAAAACTTGGCGAAGCTCTACCAAAGGTTTGCAATTAATTCATCAAGCTAACTCATTTATCTAGGACATATTCCTCATTTCTTGGTAGATCTTTATTTCCACAATGAGAGGTCATTAATTTTCTAAACAGAACCATTTTCCTTTTTCAGTATTTCACATTCCATTCAAGATGGCTGAACTGTAATTGAACTTAATGGAAAGTGAGCTTTCCTAAATATCAGGCTAAAAGCTTGGGTGTTCTCAGGGTGTATGCAAAAGGCTCTCATGAGCCTGCGAGAAATTTTTGTGAGAATGAATTGCTTTGTTTGACCAGTTCTGTTTAGAGAGATGAACTTCTCTGCAGTGGCTAATTTAGGCATTTTATTGCAACATTTATTTAAATAAATATGGCAATAGATACCTTGATCTCTCCCCAGTGAATGGGAAGATGGAGCAATCTTTAGAAGCTGTTCAACTGTATTTGAAACTTCTGGACAGCCAAGTCAGGGAGGAGTTCAGAAGACTACTGTACTTCATGGCTGTTGCAGCACATAATTCTGAGCTCAAACTACAAAAGGAGGTAAATGTGCATACTTAACTGATACATGTTGCTTTACACTTACTGAAATCTAGAGGTCCCAGATACCAGTCAGAAACACATTTGTAGCTTAAATATGTGACTACAGGAGAAGCAAGGACTCCAGAAGAACAAAGTCAGTGCCCTTTTTGAAGGGGGAGACTAATTACCCTTTTCTGATCATTATTTCACATTATCCTTTAGGGTGACAACAGGATGGTTGTGAAAAGAACATTCTCTAAAGCTATTATCAACAATAAAACCTTATCCAGAGGGAAAACTGACCTCCTGATCTTGTTCCTTGTGGATCACCAAAAAGATGTGTTAAAGGTAAGTGCTAGAAAATGACCAGGTTTTTGTTGTCTTGTATGCTTATGCAGAATTGCCTTTTTCTAAGCTGCTGTTTGACTGTCTTCTCTTTCTATTCAAGATCCCAGGGACACTGCATAAAATGGTCAGCAACAAACTGGTGGCTTTGCAGAAGGGCCAAGATCCTAGCAAGATAACAGGTAACAGTTTAAACTGAACGCTATTCTTGTCATGCACCCAGAGGAGAAATAGAAGGGACTGAGATGATGCAAAAAGACTGGCTGTAACAATGACTAATTAGACTCCAGAGGAGGATGGGTCTGTAGAATCTCGAGGGTGGTTGACTGTGATGTTAACTATCTGAATGTCTCACATTTCCTTTTAGGCTATACCTTTTGCCAAAAACTTGATGAAAGAGAATATCGCTCCAATGCAGAGAAGACCACAAAAGATGAGCTATTATCTCTATTGAAAGCAATTGATGAAGATTCAAAGCTCTCTGACAAAGAGAGAAAGAGACTGCTAGGTCAGTTTCATAGTAGTAATCCAAGTATTTTTATGCAGTATTTTGGAGACAGAGTTACTAATCTGTGTGTGTGACTTTAAATATAGATTACTTTCTATACTCCAGTGTTGGAAACACTAATATATTTGTAAATCTTTTGTATTCATGTATCTAATAAAATTATTTTGTGGAAATGGATGGAATTTATACATTTATTACCAAAGCCACCGGTACTCAAGTTTAGCCTGTATTTATAGTTTAGCTTTGCTCATTCATAATTGCTGTAGGGCCAAAATAATCCTTCCTTTTCCTCACCTAAAGCCAAGTCTATTGACTCCCTCTATTCAGGTATCAAAATTACTGAGATGGGGAAACACCTCTCCATGAATGAGAGCTCTCTGCCTTCTTTTGCCCCAGCACTGAATTTTATGCTGAACAGTTTTTTCTGATTGGCCTTGCATTATGTGACACTGTCACATAGCATTGATCCTTGACTTGCTGTGTAATGGACAGAGCTGAATAACATCTTTTGCTTGATATTCCACAGCTTTTCTTCAAGCTTGCCAGCTAACTATACTGTGTATGTATATGACAAATGGCTATGCTGTTTTAAGCTAAAATGGCACCATATTGAGGAATCACCAGGGAGGATGACTTTTTCCCAGCTGAATCCTGCTCTGTACCCTGAACTCCCATTGACTCTCCTGGGGTGGTAAAGATATTCTGGATTTTTAAGTCAGTCTGGGTTTGGTTGCCACAGAACATGCTGTTTATGGCTAGTTATCTTCATCCCTGCAGTGTTTTCCTCTGTCTGTAAGTCTTACTGATATCACCAGCTGTAATTAGAAAAGACCTAGAATAAATAAAAGGCCTTTGGGTTTTCTTATGGCTGTATATTTTATCTATGTCTAGTCCACACTGGAAATCCCAGGCTGTGCAACACAGACAGCTGCAAACAGGAAAATATATAGCATGATCAGAGATCTAATTTTGACTCTTGTGGAGTTATATTTGGGATGATGCCAGCAAACCTTCATTAGAGTTACTGTTGCAAGAAGTCACAAACTTTGTTCCATACACAGTGCCGATAGAGCTCTGTTCTCTTTTATTTGGGGAAAAAAGCTAGTTTAATTGGTAACTTAATCATGAAAACAAAGTAGTAATAACTGTTACAAACCCATGTGGTGAGCTGTTTTTAAAAACACAATCCTGTTTGAGATACTACTCTATAATTTATCACTAAGTAACTCTTCAGTCATTCGTGGTGTCTGTTGCCACTGGTTGTTGCTTCTCCAGAGTGCTTTCTCTGAAAGCAAGGTGATGACTTGGTGTGCAGTAAGACCAGGTATTACTGTGTTCTGATGGGGGGTGGAAGACAAACATGCAAGAGGCTTATTCTAGTCAGTTAGGAAGGACTTCTGAAAGATAATCAGTTCTTGAAAACTAATAGTATGGGGGAAGTGTACCCATTTTTAGTAGTCATTTTTTGTAGTTCTTGGTTTTAACTGAAAGCTTTTGATTATAAATGGACTTTCTCAGAAAAAGTGGCTTAACCTACACTTTAAAATGTGGGGGTGGAAAGGCTGTTTCTTGTTCTTAGAATTTCTGATCATATTTTTCTTAAGCTACTTGTGGTGTTGCATCGGTTGCCTCTTCAGCAGAAGTATATTCCCTTTCTAACTCCTATTCTATGCGCTGTCTGGGCTGACCTTGCTGTTAAGAGGATGAGATTTCTATCTTGAAAATGAGTTCCTGCCTATGGGCATTGCCTGCTGAAGTATGAGTTCCGAATTACAGATATTGCTGCACTGTGTGAGTCATTGGGTTGGCTTTGGTGCCAAGCTTGCTTTCAGGCTACTGAAAAGCAGTCTGCAGGGAAGAACCAGGCAGGAGGGACATTCAGGAGCATTCACTGATGGGTACTAAGGCAGGGCCGGTGCGGCCTTTCGTCTACTTGGGTGCGATACAGCTCATCTGATGGTACAGAAGGGACTAATGGTCACAGAGTGAGCTGGGTAAGGTGTCTGTCAGCAAATACATCCCAGCAGGACAGCAGCGAAAAGCCATGGCTTCTTTTCCTGGTTCCTCTTGGCCTAGAACAGTGCCTTCCCTTGCTGCGTGGATTTAATCCAAATAAGCACACTGCGATAGGGGCAGACACCTCTTTCTCTGTGTTGGAGACCAGGTAGAGGCGATCGGGGTGCAGTGCCTGCTCTGGCACAGCTGCGAGGGCTGTAGGGAGCTCAGTTACATAGAGGCAACCTCCCCCCCTCCCCAAAAAGCAGCGGTGAGCCGTAATACTGAGGGTTATTCTCACAGCCTTGGTGCAGAGGAGAGCGGTGCCCACCCCCGCCCCTCTAGGCCCACTTTGGGGGAGAAAACCCCGACACCCGCACACAGCGGCGGCGCGGGCTCCTCGCCCCGCCCCGGCGCGGAGAGGTGGCGGGGCCCAACCGGGGAGGGCCGTCGGGAGCGGCAGCCGCTGCGGCCCGCCCCTGCGCTGAGGCTGTGCCTCCGGCCCAGCTTCGCACCGCCGGCCGGCAGGACCGAGCGGGGGCTGGGTGCCCGCCCCGTTAGAGCTGGTGGCCGTGGCTCCTTCTCCGAGTGGCGGTAAGGGGGCGGCGGGGCCCCGGCNGGCGCGGCCCCAGGCGGGGGGCCTGCGGGGCTGGGCCCGGGCGGCCCAGCCGCCGCGACCTGCTTGCTGAGGGAGGTGGCTGGGATTCAGTGCTGGCTGGAGGAAGCCGTTACATCCCATTTTCTCTCCGTGCCTTGCCCGTTTGGCGTCTGGAAAAACGCCCCTCCGGCTGCGCTGCGGGCGCTTGTTTTCCCTGTGGACCATTTATGAGCCTCGGTGGCACCTGTGCCTGGAGCTGCTGCCACCACCCCGGCTGGGCAATGCGGGGAAAGCAACGTGAAACTTCTGAACCCGTGTGGAAGTATTGCAGGAAAATTGGTGCCCAGTACTGGGGAGGGTAAGGGGGTGGAATAGTAACATTGCTGCTACATGGTATGGTGTTTCTGTTATGATACCTTGTATGCTCTCTTTTGGTAGGCCCTGCTGATGGACTGGGACTTTCAGGCCCTCACACAGAACAGGTTGCAGATAGGGAGAACAGTAGGAGTTCACAAGCATCCCTTTTCATTTGGAAGAGGGACAGGGGTCAGGCCGTAGCTTCACCACGCAGAGCTGAGGTGTAGCTTTGCTTTTAGTGGATTACAAGGGAAAGTAGGTTTTGATGGGGCAGGTGAACAGAGTGAAGAGGAGAGAGTTCAGCATTGGAACGGAGCTTGAAGAAAGGTGGCCTTCAGGGCTTGTGTGTTTGGTCTGCAGGTAAGGGGAACTGTCGAGTCTTATCTCATACAGAGCAGTAGGGCAACGTGTGAAGTTAGGAGGAACTGCTTCAGTCTTGTGTGTACTCCACAGAAGCACAGTGGAGTTTGCTTAATGTTGGTGTGCATCAGATGGTTTGAGGACCTTTGATGAAAAGAACCCGTGGAAAATATTTTGTTTAAATTTTAATTTGTTGGGTTTTCTCTTGCACTTCTCTTTTGAATAAAAATAAATTGAAGGAAAGTGCCAAGAAGTAGACTTTGTTCTATTAAGAGTCAGAATTGTTTCTGTGAAAGGAAAGATGATGATCACGCTTTTGGAAGAGGTATTGTCAGGCTTATTTACCCAGTGGAAAGAGGATTTGTTCTAGATGTGGTCTGGCAAATAATAGCAGTAATCCAACAGAAAAGAGTAGACTATTTGCAAACTAAACAACTAAACCAACAAGTGTGCCTGTTTACCTCATCTGCTGAACAGTTGTTTGGTAGAATGGCCCACTTGTACCCACTTTCCACAGCTGAAATAGGACTTTTTTTTTAACAAATAGTATTTAAATGAAATTGTTGGTTTTGAGGCTGTAGCTCTTGATCTGCCATTTTATGGAAAGTAATACTTTAGGATGTAGTCTGTGTGGTAGGAATGATGGCCTGGTGGGCAAAGCTGGGGGTAGTAATCATGAGACTGATTATTGTCTTGGCCCTGTCACTTGTCTTCTGTGAGTCCTCAAGCAACTTCACTCACACCTCAGTTTCCTCTCTGTAACTAAGATATAATATTTCTCTACTTTTCTAAGGGTAGTGAGGATAAAGTGCAGTGAGAGATTGCAAGGCACTGTGAAGTGTCATGTGCATTAAAGACCTAAGCGGGTCTTAGTTGAGTCATCTTTGTGCTTCGGATTTTGACTTCAGGAGGGTGCTTTGTGGAAGGGAATGGTTAGGAAGAACAACCATCTAGTCTGGTTGAATGAATGTGGAAGCTTTTATGATAATGCTCTTATTCTAGCCAAATTCAACAACACATTTCCTTCCTCTGTTTAACCAGTTCTGTCTCACAATTTGTATTGCAACTGTTGCTATGATCTTCTCTGTTAACTGCCTCTTTATTAACAGAGCTACTCGTCCTCTTGCTGCTAGAGTGTTTGCTGTAACAGACCTTTTGTCCGCTAGACTGGAGATCTGCTTCTCTTGGAGCATGTCACTGGTTTCCCACCAGTGGTTTCCCACTGGTTTCACACCTGTATCCTGGTTTGGATGCCTTGCGTTACACCTAGCTGGAGGCTGGCTATCCCTGCCTTAGTTAAAAGGATGGCAATATGACTGCAGCTCTGCACAGACTACCACTTTCTTGTCCCAGCTGGGATTGTCTGTGTGTATGAAGGGGGAGATGATCAAGCGTTTAGGGCAGGGACATCAGTGACTTTGTTCCAGCTAGAGGTGGGGGCTAATATATGGGTCTAACAATACCTGTACTGATGTCTTAGTTTTCCTATGCAATTTATCCCATGCTTTTTATGCTTTGTTTTCTTTTCTAAAATAGAAATCACAGAGTGCTGCGGACAAGTGTTGCATGTTGTGTATCTTGTGCATCTAGCAAGATGATGATCCTGAGTCATTGCTGTAGAACAAAACCATTTCTTATATGCACTGAGCTTTCCAGCTGTCCCGTAGAATCATATTGGGGCAATCAATTTAAGCACTGTTGGAGTAGGCTTAGTTATTACAGCTGTTGTATGAAAATAAAATAATCTCAGTGCTGCATTTTATATTTCTGCACTGTTGCTTGCTTATGCTGCATCCTCTTCAGCGTAGTCTTTGACACTGCAAGTATTTTTTCCTGGTAGCTGTGAGGTGCCTCTGGAGGCTGTATCTCTTGCTTGTTTCTTTCACAGTTTGAAAGTGGGATGGTGGGATACTGGTGAAAGAGGAAGTTGTTGTTTTTCCAGGAGCTTTCTGGTTTTTTTGAAAGGCAGACGCTTCCTGACTTCCCACTTCACAGAACATCCAGGTTATTTAATTGAGTTAGAGACATTATATGCTCTCTAATAGATTTTTGTAAAATTATAGTCTGAACAGTAGCTTCCTGTATGATAGAGAGTTTTCAATGGTAAGATGTGCAAATGATGTTATTCAGAGGGAATTCTGAATGTGAAATAAGTGAAGATAATGAACGGTGAGACATGCTTTTCTAATGGTCATTTTTTCAGTGTAACTTTGGGTACACTGCAGGTATCTGTGATGTACTATAAATATTATTAATAGTTAATGTTTAATAAACTAGTATTTTAAATACTATAACTATGTTCTTTACTGTCTTAATGTTTTTTTTAAAAAAATCCTAATATTTTATGCATAAATCATGACTTGCATGGAATGAAAATTTGGGAGTAGAACTTTATATTAATTCATCTTTAATCCTTTTCCTGCTTCTTAATGCATTTGGATGGCTGAGAGTGAAACTTTTAAGTTTTGAGCAGTTGGGGCAGAACATAGTTCAGCAGTATATTATGTTCAGAAAGCTTTATCATTATGTAGTGGGGAAGCGTCTCATTTGGCATAATCTTTTTGTAATACTATTCTGAAGGTGTTTTTCACTACTCTCTCATAAGCAATGCTAAGAAAGAAAAGTAAATATATTTTTCTTTCTCATCTGTATGCATTATGGTGAGGGAACAGTTTCAGATTTTTGAGAATTTACGAGGAATGCAGATTAAGTAAATGGTAGCTGTGTTGAAAGCATCCCGTTTTGTGTAAGATGGGAAGTGAGTCATGGAGTCCAGGTCCCCTACCATTATGGGAATGACATCATATAATTCCTCATAAGGTTCCTTTTATTCTTTTTTTTTTCTTAATCAGGAGAACTCCTGGTGATGTTTTCCCACTCAGCCATGTCAGAATATGCTTATTCATTCCCTTTTTCATCTTTTTTTTCTTTTTCTGAAAAGAACCAACTGAAAATGTCTCAGAATACTGACAAGCCA
>VYZW01032559.1:3533-34016 GCA_013401315.1 Balaeniceps rex | reverse complement strand
AACGTCTGCAGCCTTGAATAACTTTTTCTGTTTGTTTGTTTAGAGCAATTTTCTCTGTGTTAGACCTAATGAAAATGGATATGGCAAACTTCGCTGTCAGTAGTATTAGGCCAAAATTAATGCAGCAGTCTGCTGAATATGAAAGAAAGAAGTTTCAGGAGTTTCTTGAGAAACAGCCAAGTATGACTTTGTTCCTTTCTTTCTTCCCCTCTGACTTCCCGGTAAACTGCGTGTCTTTGCTTGTAGATCATGAANTATTTAACAGAAAAATCGATTTCTGTGCTTGTTCTACTTTCTGTTTCTGGGATATAACGGAAGCTGTTTGGATTTGTAGCCTTGCAACAAGTACAATACTAAAACATTTATCTCTTGATTGAGAGCTCCTGTAGCTCTTCTAACAGGTACTTCTTTTTCAGTATTGAAACTTAGTTGGAAAAGAGGAGTTAATTCTTTACATTTTGTTCCTGTTACCTGCTGAGCTGTTGCTCTTTTCTGTGTCTTTGTCTTATCTTCACTGCTGTGAATCGGTAGGCATCACAATGTCGTTTCACAGCCCAGCATTCTGACTTTATTCTTTGCAGACAGTGCTAATGGACCAGACCCGCTTTCAGGAAATACAGCTGGAGCTGGAGCAGCTCCTCTTGACTGGGACTATCCTTCTGGTCACGTTCAGTGCGGCAGGCTCGGCACTCCTTGATATGCCCGGGTTTGCTGAGAAAATCAAAACCATTGTCAAGGTGCTGCTGACAGGAATGCATCTTCCGTGAGTACTGAATAATCCTAGTCACACGGAGGCAGGTGTAGTTCTGTTTGCATCCTAGTAAATAATCAGTTTAAGGCTCTCTCTGGCTGTGGACTGCAGAATATGTAGAGGAAGTGATGAGGGCTTTTTATGAGCCCAGGCTGACAATATTTATTCAGCTTACTCAGGCAGAACTGTCTCTTCTTGCTCTGTTCTTTTCTGATATGTACATGCGCCTTTTTTCAGATTATGTTTTTCATGATGCCTGGTTGGCACATGAGAGTGCAAGCAGCTAACTGTGCTCACAGTTTGGGCCAGGCTCCCTCGAGGATTTGAGTGTGGTACAGTATGCTGCTTGCAGATTAAGAATGATTGCTGTGCACATTATGGGTTGATAACTGTTTTTTGCCTTAATCAGAGCTGTCTGTGTAGGCAGAAAGTCAGCTCTTACTTGTATGGATTGTTCAGGCTAGAAATCTTTATTCTGTCCTACCTCCTTGTTTTGTATCTCAACTTTATTTTTCATATATATGAAATGTATTAGTCGTTACAGTTCTGGCTTTATCTGGATTACGCTTCTTCCGTTACATTTGATAAATAAACTATCCGATTATAGTTGCCTTATTTTAAAAAGGTGGGGGAAAAGTGAATAGCTAATATAGCTAAGTAATGCTCTACTCCACATTCTCTAGCTCCTTTAACCTGCAGGAATCTTTGGCTACCATCGGTGAAAAGGTGTGTGCTGAAGTTAACAGCTGCCTTTCCCAGCATGGGTTTACACCATTCTCAGTGGAGAGAGAGACTGGACTTAAAGGACAAATCCAAGCAGTGGCCAATCCGGATAACACCATATGCAAGCTAATAGGTATGCTTTGACAAAAACGCTCTGTTCTCAAGTGGCCGCTCCTCTGTCTTTGTAAAAGTGTTGGTGGCATGTCATGCATGGTTTCCTATTTGATATTTCAACTACTTGTTTACTATGTTCAGGCTTTCTGTATTTTACATGAGATTACGCTATTTGTAATTGACTGTCTCTTCTGAAAACAAACCAAAACCCTTGGTCCAATTTTTCCAGATTCTCGAATTGAAAAGTTTCTGGAGAATTATCTTGCATCTAGTCACCAGAAATCGTTACCTGCTATTCCTGGAGGATTAGGCCCTATTCAAAGAGAGCTGGAAGAGATTGCCGTCAAGTATGTTCGTCTTGTCAACTACAACAAAATGGTCTTCAGCCCTTACTATGATGCTGTCCTTGGCAAAATACTGACCAAGGAAGAGTCCCAACTTGTAGGGAAGTCAGAAGAATCATAAAATCAGTTTGTATGCTACCAATACGGTATTGTCAGCTATTTTAAAAAATTGCACCAATATTTGTCTAGGAAAACAGCTTTCCATGTAAATACTGGTTCCTTTTAATTCACTAGTGAGGACTGATGAGGAAAATACATGAGATGCAAAAGGGGTTCTGAAGTAAATGATGAGAGAGAGATGCATTTTTAATGTAAGTATGCAACCTGGGGGGGATGTCTTGGTAGTTTTCTGGCTGCAATTTTCAGATTTTTGAGCTGATGCTAGGTAGGACGAGTTTAAGAACCAACTTTGTATTTAAGTGGCTCATTTTAGGGCATTTTACTCTAATTTACCGTGAATTTAATTTAATTAATCCAGAGCAGATTAGCAATGGTCCTTCCCAGAAGGGGTGATTTGGCTTTAAAAAAATCTTACTTTAAAGACTTAAAAAGAATGCTAAAGTTCTAGATAAGAGAAACTTTAACGGGCAAAAAACAAAGCCAAACAGCACTTTATTGTAACATTATGGTTAGTATGGTAGGCTACTAGTTATTTCTGCATTTTACTGCATTTTTAATAGCATTTTTTTGCTGTTTACCTGCAGATGTTACAAAACACATAATATATTTTTGTAGCAAATTTTCTGGTTATTGGGTAACTGTCCTCTGCTATGTACAGTACTTACAAAGGTGGCAATCTTATAGATTGCAGCTGTATTTATCTCTTGTAAAGACTTCAGAAGGGCAGAGCTAAAATGTTTTGATAAAAGTGGCATTTCTTACCTTTTTTTTGCTAGTAGTTTACTCCTTTTTATGTGAAATACTAATTTTAGAGTAAATCTTTGTCATTTTCAGAAGGTGGGTTTAAAGTGTGTGAAACTTTAGGCTGAGAATTTTACTTGTTTTTTAAAACTGCAACTGGAGATGGTTGCATATTCAATCATGTCTTCAAAAATATCCAGGAAGTGCAGAGCACTATCGGAAGTATAAGTGATTTTAATGTACTGTGAGAAGTGAGTGATTTAATGCTAGTTTGAATATACAGGGAATATTTTCAGTATAAGATTTTTTTCACTTTGTAGAGGTGTTCTTGAAACTTAAAATATTTGTAGGTCTTGAATTTAATTAGCTACATGTTGTATAGATGAGTGTTCACAGAAGAGCTCAATGATCTTACAGCCTTATTGCAATTTCAAACTCAGCTAGGAGGTAAGTACATTTGACATTTTCCTCTAGTTGAGCACAATGCTGTACTACAGTAATCAAAATTTGATGATTTTATGAAAGCAAAGTTCGTAGTTATAAATGGTAAGTGTCCCAAGTACTAGACTATCCAAAATAGAATGTGTTGTCTTCTTTAAAAAAAAAACAAGTTATGTAAAATAAATAAGTAAAAGGGCCCTTCTATTGCTAACACCCAGGTTCATTTTATTAATCAACTAGTCAGCCAAAATAATAGAACTTACAGAAGGAAGCACTTGATTATGAATCAGTCTTGATGCTTCCTTTTCCAGTTTTCCTTTAAATGTCAGCGTGGATATAGCTGCACTAACCTTGAGTTTGGAGGAATGTGGGATAAGTAAGAGCTTTTATTCCATATTAGCCTATGCAACTATAAAACAAATCTTTTCTCATTCCTTACAAACCCCCTTCCCCCAGGGAAAAAAACCCACCAAAACCCTGTAAGAGATCACCAGCTCAGACAAGTGATTTTTCTCTTGGCTAACGGACTCAGATAGTAAAATGGATGTCTTTTTGAATCTTGCTTTGGAAAACGAGTAGGTTGGTTAGCCAGAAAAAGAAGTTCTGGGTAGGTTTTTGGTGTGGTCTATTTCATTGTTTGAATCAGCAAAGGATACTACAGAGGTCTTCAAGATTGCTGCATCTGCTTACTGTGCTTTGTTGTTAGTGCAGGATCCACCTCAAAATACAGCCTATAGCTCTGCAGCTCCAAAAAATTAATTATGCAGTCTGCGTAACAAAAGAGCTACCAGAAACACTATTGCTAGAGGTGTAAAAAAAAAAATAACCAAGACAAAGCTGGTTTTGTTTCTGTTAAATGAGAGTTGCAGAACTTATAAATTACTGCTGATATTTTATATTTTAGTATTGCCTAGAAGCTGCCTTTAAAGGCCCCCGAGAATTATGCATACTACAAAAAATTGATGCTATAGGGGATGATCTCAAGGATGTGGGGAGGAACATCATCACGGTGAAACAATGTACTTAGAAACGGCTTTGAAAAGTATGTGACTGTTACCAGAATGAATGGGACTGCATTATCAGTAGATAAAATTGTACTTGCTTATGTAGGAGATGGCTGCTCCCAGTTCTGGAATTCAGGGCCAGATGTCCATGATGGCCAACTCCTGCTTACTCTGACATCGAAGCATGGATCGTGCTGCCACTAGTGCATGCTTATTGCTCGCAGGGCCGATACAGTCAGTCCCATCTCGCCTCGCAGTAGGGGTTTGATCCCAAGGCTTCATGTAGAAAAAAGTGCAGTACCCATGTCTGGCAGCAGGCTCACCTTTTGGGGTGCACACAGTGGGAACGAGTGCCTCTGTGGGTGGGTGTTGTGGGCCCTTCAGCAGTAAAGATCTAAAGAGACTTTAATAAATGCCCACAAGTGCAAATCACCTTAGTGATCTTCCCAGGTTGTTTTTTTAATGATGGTGGTTGACAAATAGTTTCTCTACGTCCTCTTTAAAAGAAATAGGGAGATAGATTAAGTGGCAAAGCAAAAAAGAAATTCTAGGATTGATAAGGCCAGACCCTACCTCCATGGGAACATTTCTGTAGTTATACATATGCTGGTTCACCTTTTAGTCTGGTAGCTAGGAGCACTGACCTACAGCCATCTATACTGCTGGTGGCAGGAGCATTTTTCAACTTGTCCGAGTATCTGAATTTCTGGTAATCCACGGGGGTTCTTATGGTCTTATCAGAGCGCAATTTTGAATAGTCAATTACAAGTTATGCATAGTATGCAAAGTATGCATAGAAACTGCTTTGAAAGTTCATGTAGTGTTTTTGTTAGCTTGTTTGAAAATAACAGGTTAAACGATGTAGCTAATGTATTAACATTTAGCTTTGTACATTAAGTGGAAGACCAATGCAGTTATCCAGGAACAGATTGTGTTAGCTAGTACTCCTGGACAATCCACGTTAGAAATATGTACCGAGTTTGTCTTACGATGCTGTCGTCTTTAAACAGTCATGGAATTAAAAGCAGAAGTATACTGTATCCTCTAGAAAAATGGAAAAAAAGCTAATTCTAATATGTATGCTCTGATCAGTTTCCTGTGATGGTCTTATTAACATCGCTTTTGAAGTGGCTGAGTAATATTTAAGAAGTAACTTGTTGTGTTTGAATAAAACCAGAATGAGGCATGATGTTATGGATATCCTTTTATTTTAAAGGAATGTTTTTTTCCATTTTCAACTACAAAACAGATTCCATACATTCTGCCATAAATAAAAACGAACAATAAGGCAGGACACTACATGAACAAACTGAGAACAACTGTTTTCCAGAAAATGTGAATTAAAAATGCTTCACAAGTATAAGCCATCCAGTTTTTAAAATAAAACTGTTGAAAACCCACAAGATTTCAAGTGGTAGATGTGAACACCCTTGAAGAACAAAATGCAGTTTTGACATTTTGCACTTTTGGTTTTGAAAACCTAGTTTTGTTCAGAGCACATTCTAAGGTGGTTCTGGCTGTTTTCGGATCAAGAACCATATAGGAGAAGAGGCACCACAGTAACAAAACCATTGTCAACATTTTTTTTCGTTTGCAGCTGTCCCTTTTAAATGCTTGACTTTCAAGAGACTGACGGACTCAATGCAAGTCTTTGTCTATCACAGCAGAACTCCAAACTTGTTTCACCGGATTCTCTTTTGCTGTCGTGCTCTGTAAATGTCGTGTACAGGGGGAACTACGGATCCTTTCTCCTCATCGTCATCAGAATCTTCGTGTGGTCTCTTAACAGCCTTATTGAGCATAGCGTTATTTTCCACAGGTCCATTGCCTTCCACAGCTATTTCAGGTAGGCCTCCGGTAATTATTCGTACAGCTTCATCAACAGCTTCAGAAAGAGAAAAAGATTAATTTAATTTGTGAAACTAAATTCCCTATTAGAAATAAGCATGCAAACAGGGACACCAAGATAGCTACGTTGTGCAGATTTCCGGAACATGAGACGTTTTCCTACCCTATTCTCCTACACATGTTAAGAATTAAGTCTTGACTGTCTAAAACTCCAAGCTATGACAAACACTAATTATAAAGTAAGTGCTGCTGCTTCAGCTTGAGACCTGCCTTTACAAAAGTACTGAGGTCATCTGCAAGCTTAGTAAAACAGGAAAGCCTATTGGGGAGACAGTATAGCTAGTTCATGATTCATCAGAAAGTATGAATAACAAGTCAGTTTCTGCTTATCAACAGAGAAAGCTTCAAAAATACCATAGACCATAGAATCATTTGGTTGGAAAAGACCTTTAAGATGGAGTCCCAACTGTACCTATCCACTACTAAACCATGTCCCTAAGCGCCTCGCCTACCCATCTTTTAAATACCTCCAGGGACGGTGACTCAGCCACTTCCCTGGGCAGCCTGTTCCAATAAATGTATAATTTAAATAGATGTTTTATTTTCACTGTAAATGAAATTAAATCCTAGCTTGCTTTCTCTCTGATCATTTGCTCCTTAAGCTAACAGAGCGGTTGAAAAGCAGCATATTATCATCTGCCATAGTTTACGTGAAGCCTGGAGTATGGATCTATCCTGGTTTGGTATTTCATAACTCTACCTTCTTTGTAGGAGCTCAGACAACACCACTCTTGAATTGTTCTCAGGCACTGCAACAATGTGCATTCAGAGTTATGCCTCCCACTGAGCCCACCACGCTGTAAATTTGTGATTTAATGTTACAGTTACAATGCTGCTAGAAATAATGCCTTGCTTCTTTTAAAGGATCTTCTGAAAATCTTCATTTCTTTCTTTTAATCGTTACCACCAAAATGTTATTAAAGTAGCAGCTGGTGATTTTCAGCTTTTTGACTTTTTGTTGATCTCCCCACAGTTAAATGTACAAACATCTCTATGTAGATTCCAACCTAGGAACGTAGCCAATTCAACAGCATACTCTTAAATAATAATTACACATCTGTAAATGAGGTCTGGATTTTAGACAGCAATATCCATATGTAAAACGAAGTCATATGCAGCACTATCACAGACTGCAGAGCGAACAAATAACTTACTGTCTGGCAGTTTGCATCTTCTAAATATCTCCATGAGCTCATCCACTTGAACAAAGGGACCCTGATTTGTTCAAAAAAAAGAAAAGTTTAGAAGATCATTTTCAATAGAGTGGTTCTGTTGAAACAGAATCTCTTCTACGACTTTGAAGTTTTCAGAATTCATTAAAACAAACCTGAAAACAAACAGGAGGTGGCAGGAGCTTCATGAGAACTACAGCTGCTGGTGGAACAGGAAATACACCACCTGGGACGGGATGTAAACCTGGAGCTGTGGGAAGAAAAACTGTATGAAGCCAGTGCAAGACAGCTAGACTTGAATTGCTTTTGCAGCATTATTATTTGATGCAAATAATTACTACCCTGTCACTTTTGCCTCTACTAATTACATATTGTTTAGTCAGTGATCTGAAGTCTATGAGCAGTGTATGTAACAGCTTATTACCATCCACCAGACCCCAAAATATTTGTACTTATTTCCATGTGACCTTAGTATTAAGTAAAATATATATGCCTTTAGCAACCCAATGAAATAACAGCCTAAAATTTAAGTACATGTTTAGATGACTGAAGATGAGGAAAGTCTCTGTGATTAGGTTTGCTAAACACACAGGTTAATAACTTGCCGTCAGGTGAAATATAACCGCTTCCGACCAAACATCTGACTTACGTGCTAAGTGTCTTGGCTGAAATGGAATCATTTGTTGAGTGTCCGGTTTTGGATATTCAGGTTTTCTGTCTACTTCATCTTTGAGAACAGGCACAATGGATGGTGCAACCACAGGGTCTGGAATTATAGCTGCCAGCTTGGCACGGGAGACATCCTGCGAAAGCCAATTAGAGAGCACTGAACTTGGCAAGATCACATTGCTTGTTTAAATTACAGAACAAAACATCGCTCTAGACCAGTCGCTCATTCTCACTTTGTCATCATTATCATTTCAGATGCCCTCTTAGAAGACCATCTGGGCAAAACTTGCATGTTTTCATCAAACATTTTAGTCCTACAGTGTCCCAGCTGGGAGTGGAAACACTTGTTTTTGTTACCGAATGGGACAGTATTTGTCATTTTTGAGTGGCTCCTTTTTTTAGGTTAAAAAGATTTAGGTGAACAGGTGCAGACCACTAGGCCTCCACAACTATCATTTCTCCCTCATTTCATTCCCTAGATTGCTTTAGCTGGAAAAGAAATAAAGCATAAGGCAGTCAGCAGGCATGCAAAGCGTCACTTCAAATAGGATCATATTTTGGCACATTACAAGCAGCAGAAATCAGCCCAAGGGCTGAATCATCTTAGGTACACACCACCTCGCATGCATTTATCAAGACGTAGTCCCTTGTAAGCACACCTGTAACTTCAAGATCACTTTGTCCTGATTGCATTAGAAGTGTTCAGTGGCTCAATGTGACTCTTATTTCCACCTATCAGATTATTTTACAACTGTGTGAAGACCAGTGGTTCAGCTGCTTTGCTAATTTTGATGACTTCTGAGTTTTTCAAAAATTACTTTTTTCTGTGTAAGAAATAAATGGAAGCTGAGGCACTATTTTTGAGACACGAGTTGAAGGCCCTCTTCCTGTTCATGCACATGGAAACAGCAGTTCCTCCAACAGAGCTGTTTTGGCTTCTATGGCAGCCTATTTTACATCATGCTTAAAAAAAAAAAATAAAATCAACATTTTATTCTGTTCCAATGGTTTTCCAAAGTGTTGTGGCCTTCCATGTGACTAAAATAGTAGTTAAAATACGTGGGTCAGAAATGAGATGGGAGACCACCAGATACAGGTGTCTGGCCTAGAGTTTAAATTCCCAATAGCAGCACCAAAGCACTTTAGCCATAATAAACAACTGAAAAAAAGCAGGCAGCCACTGATCTCTATAGATCATTTTCCTCAGCCATTTGCAGCAGTCATTGGGACTGCAGTATGTTTGGTTTGATGTGGTTCTCAATGAAGTGAGTGGAGTTTTGCCAACCGGAGCAGAAGGGCAGCCAGCGATGTTCATACAGATGACCTGATTCTACAAACTTCCAAAAGAAGTTTGGTTTTTGAAGGAGCTCAGGTTTAAGTCTGAAGTGGATGCCTGTAGCTGAGCGGTGATGGCATTAACACATCGACCTTTCCATGGGAGGATGAGAGGTAACTATGAATACATGAAGTCGCATCTGTTAGTCACGTTCCTTGCTCCTTTCTGCCCTGGGCCCACAATGCCTGGCACTTTGCTGCCCAACCAGACAACAAGGAGGAGGCATACCAGGCCTGTTTTACCTGCTTTTCTATCAAGGGAAAAAAGTGTAAGGCATGTCCTAAACAAGGAATTGCTTAAGTTTGCTAGGACTGAAGAGAATAACAGTAAAATTAAGTGCTCTTATCCACTTACCTTATAACCAAGGGCCTTCAGTTCGCTAGCAGAGCAAGGGTACAAATCCATGAACTTATACCTGTCCACCAGCAGAGCTGTTTCTTTACCCTCATATTCTTCCTTGAATGCCGTAAACCTCCGTTTTTCGACTTTCAGTATACTAGCTAGGTCACCAATGTTACTTTCAAAAGCTAAAAAACGAGCCCAGATTTCCCTATAAGAGAACAGATAAATAGACAGTTGCTGAAGGAGAAAGAATTACTGATCACGACCCAATTAAAAAACACATGAGAGGAGGTAATCTGGGAACACATGACCATTTCTATTATTTACTTTAGATGCATCTATAACATGCATTACCTTCCCAGTGCCTTATATATTTCTGTAGAAGCTTTCAGTCTAGTGGATTGTAAAAGACTTTGTTATGGAAAGGATTACTGGTGGAAATGACCAGCATTTGAGGTAAGCTTTTATCGTCAGTGTAAGATGCACAAATAGACTTTACCCATCCTGCTACACAGAATTTCACTCTGATCCTGATATATGAAGGACTTCAACACAGATTATGATTTAGTTCATCTGCACAGACTAGCATATTCTAGCAGGCAAGAGCAATACCCTGTAACACAACAGGCGGCACTTCAGAATTTTACATAGCCCAAAATATACATAGTCACTGCTTACTTCTCTGTGGAAAATCTCATATATAACTTAAGCAACATCTGACCATATTTGTGGACTTGATTCAACTTTCATTTTAGCTTTGGAGTTCACCTTTGAAGAAGATTCAGCTTTTAAATTCTTGGTTTTTCTCACTCTTAAAATGGACATAAAAATACTCCTCACGAAAGATCAGAATTAAAGTGCAGAATGCATGTGCACCGCAGGGCAATGTTTGATTTCTTACTTTTGATGCCTATGTCTACCAGAATAATAATGGTGAACACTTGGACTGCAAAGGGTTTGGTAAGCATTTTTTCAGAGAAATAAATTTAAGAAGTAGCAATGAAAATGTGGCGGCGAGTGGTTAATCCTAGTCTTTTCTGGTGCCTTCCCTATTTTATTTTCAGTTGGCTGGGAGTTGTTCAGCATTCTCCTCCATAACTTCCTGACTCACCTTCTCTAACGTAATGCTCCTGAAAGATGTTCTCAACTGCCTCTCCCCATCTATCTAAAGCATCTATCTGGTGAGCGATACATGTCATTAGCCACGCCACCTGCTCAACCCATTGAATCCTTACTGCACAGGAGGATTTTGCATTCTATCCTCAACAATCCTGCGTCAATGAGGTTATAAAGTCAATAAATTAATGAATTTCACTGCAAGTGGGATAGGGACTTTCACAAATCTGTCACAGTTGTTGCTGTTTTAGACAGCATGAAGAGGGGAAGGAACGTCTGTACCTAATTTTGTCCTGCTGTTCATTTTTCTAATTTCTTTGGGATGTTTGTAGTTGAAAGGGGTTATGTATCTTTTTTAGTGTAGTGAAACTGCTTTTGCAGACGTACCCAGATTTCTCAGGTGGAAGGCTCCCTGAAGTTAAAACACGTTCAAACAAAACTCTTGTATTATTGTCCTCTTTAAAAATAGAAAGAAAAAAGAAAAATCACACTGAGTAAAATAAGACAATTTAAAATCATGTCCATTCAAAGAAATTTGTACATTGAATTAAATGTAAGGCTGACATTCTGATACCTGGATTTGAATTTCAGTAAGTAGAAAAAAAATCTGAACGCCTACATAAAACTTCAGCAATGTTAAATTCTACTGTGAATTTGTTATTTGAAAGTCTGTTTTTGTTGATAGCAACAAACCAATCCTAATACAGGTTCTTTTGTAACAGCACAGCTATCGCTTGGCATCTCTTCAGGATCTCTGCTTTTTTCTGTTTTCTTTAATTATCTCAGCAATGTTAAATTTGGCCTTTCAATTCATTACTTCCCTTTTAAATTAGGGCAATATTAATATACTTGTATATTCCTCAGAAGTCCTCCCAAAATTATTAGACCTGGTTCCCAACGAGCAGTCAGCCTTTGTACGTTGCCAGCTGGGGTAATGGAGTGGTTGGTGGTTTTGTTCTTAAAACTGGTAGCTTCTGCCCTGCCTCTCTCGCTGTGTATTTTACCATATCTTACATTTAGAAGAGTTCAGTGATCAATTTGCTTGTTTTTCAGTAAAGTCTGCTGGGTTGCTAAGACAGAGCAATACACTGGCAAGTTCTAAGACAATTTTTTCTGATGGCAATCTATGGAAAGGCATTGCAAATATTCATGTAGACCTAAAATAATTTCTTGCAAAATGAAATATACTTTGACTTGGAAAAAATCTCTGTTTACAGCTCACAGGAGGAAAAAAGCTCTAAGCCTGTTCAAACTTTCAGAGCCTGAAAAAAAGATCCAGCAGCACAGCTACCTGCAGCCACCGCTTACACCAGTGGCGCGGAGGCTGGCTCACAAAATTGAGCTAGCAATTCGTAATAAAACCCAGATTGTCTTTACATCTCTGTGGTGTTATGCTACAAATACTGAGCTAGAGTATTGAATACTTGAAGAAACACCCCAGGAAATCTGAAATCTAATGGGTATCTGGCAGACAGGACTGGGCAGAGGAAGAGCCTGGGATGAACCGCTCTTCTCCCTTTAACTCCTCATGAAGCATGGACCAGGACAGTTCCACACAAAGGTCTCTGTCAGCCCCTGCTCCCCACAGCAGCTCGGGTTTCTTGTAACACCGCTATTAACTCCTGCATCAGGGAATCCCACACAGAGACCGTCCGCCACCACCACCACCTCCTGCCCAGGGCTCCCCAGCCCCTGTGCCCCCAGCGCTGGCACAGCAGGGAGCTGCGTGCCTTGCCCGTGCCCTGCCCTTTGCATTGCAAACCAGCTCCCCGGCAACTTCCAAGCAGGACCGATATTCACAATATTGCTTTTATATCTTGCTCATCTCATCTATTTGGGGAGAACGAGTTTAAATTAATTCTAGTAGGGACCAACTAACCCATCACTCCTCTCATGCTGATTTCAACCTTCTATAGATCTTTTTCCTCGGGATTTACATTTCTCAGCGTACTCCCCACTGTTCATAGCAGATGCTGTACAACTGCTGCGACGCAAGTGAGTTGCAATTTGGAAAGTTCACTCTCCTCTGTTCAGTAGAATCAAGATCTAATGTCAATGCTCTTCTGGAACTTCAGTAACGACAAAACAGCAAGGTTGTTTTTTTCCAAATTAATTGCCAAGTTTTATGAAGAGGTTTCATTGCTCTTCAAGAAGAATTAAAACTAAAATACAAAGAGCTTGGCCTGAACCTAAACTCACAGAGAAGGCACATTAATGCTTCATTAGACCTCTCAAAGCTTAAAGCTTACCATTAAGGTGAGAAAGGTAGTCGATATATGCCAGTACATATTCTGGAATGTCGCCATATTTTTTCAGCCCTAGCTCAAAAATCTTGAAGGCCACAGACTTATCCTGCAAACATTAAAAAAAAAAAAAGTTATTAGCTTCAGTAAGCTACACACCCTCCCAACACTTACTTTAATATCAAACAATGCATATATGATTACCTTACTACAATAATACTCCATTAAAGCTGCTGTAACATAGACGTGATGGCGGGTCCGGGCATCCTCTCTTGCTTTCTTAAATATCATTCTTCCAGATTTTATCCCTTCTGCTCGCCTTGCAAATTTCATATATTGGATATAAACCTAAGGTGCATATTAATATTTATATAGTACCAGTGCTAACAAAGAATACTAGGATATAATACAGTTTTTGACTATACCTGAAATAATCTTTACTCACAAAATACAGCTAATAAGTCATAATAGAAACAAGACTGTGTTGTGCCTCTATGTTGTTTTGCTATAAATACTGAGGCAAAGCTTTTTACATACTTTTTTTTTAAAAATGGAATATACCTAAGACCGATCCCCTGAAACGACAATAGTTAATACACAGATTTTTCAAGGAAGGGGAGGTAAGTAAATGAATGTAGTTTACATAAACTGGTGCTTTCAGAGAACTAGAGGCTTATTGTAAAAATGGTAACTTCCCAATAAAGTTAGGACATCCGTAAGGCTAAAGAACAGTCAAGAGGCCCGATGAAGCATTTTGGATTGTACATTATACAATCCAAGATACAAATCATCCTGTCTGCAAATATTTATACCCAATCAAGGAAATAATGAATGTGCTATTTAATTCAGTGGCCAATTTGTGATTTGCATTTCTTTGGGATTTAACTTTCCTCCACTCTGAATTAGATCACAAATAACAGCATTCCTGAAATTGGAGGAACTGGTATGTGGTTCTCAGAAAATTATGGGAAGCATTATGATCTGTGTTGAATGAATAGAACATGTCAGTAAATGGATACCTTTCCTCTGACACTCACTTGTTGTTTAATTTTAGACCTTAGACCTTTTTTTTTTTCCTTCTCATGCTTTGTTGTGTCTATTTATAAACGAAATAACTTTTTGAGGGCAGGTTAGTTTCTCACACCATTTGTTCAGTACTAGCACAGCTGGCACTACAGACAATGTTGTTTACTATATAACTTAACCAGATATACAGCAATACTCTCTGATACTTATATGGTCCATTACAAATTTATTTTCAAACTACATGTACACAGTAGGGTGGATTTCTGTGAAGGGAGAGCAATGGGCAAAGGCAACATGCTTTTAATCAGTTAAGGGGAGGCAAAGTGAAATTTTAGTTGAGCCAACAAAACATATACCAATTCTTATGAGTTGTGTCATGAAATCTTTAATATCTTCTATCTTCATTGCTTGTTTTAAGAGATTCTCCAAAAGAGACAGAGGAGAAAAGTGCACACAACTTAGTGTATCTAAGTGGATTAAAGGCTATAATTATCAACCTTGCTGAAATTTTAATCTAATTCTGTCATCTCAGTACTCCACCTGCTCAATCATCCTTGCGACCCAGTGAACTCCTGTAAGTACTTCCCCATTCTTTGAGAGTACTCAGGTGACTATCCATGCAAATGTGGAAAAACTCAATACTAAGGATCATCTTACCAGAGTGGGATCAATATCTTCAATAGCCAGGAGTCGGTTATATATGCTGTGTACTTTCTCATACTTCATTCGACTCTAAGTAAATAAAAAGGAAATACAGACTGCTTAGTAATACTATACAAATCACCTGTGAGAATGCAAAAAATCAATCTGAAGAAAAAACTAAAATTTTTCTGTTTCCTTTTTTCCCCCAGTTGAACACTATGAATGTCAGTCCCTTTACTTAGATGCATTTTTTGTCTTCTGCAGTAATTTCTTTACTTCCCACATACTGCAGCAGAACTGCCATCGCAGGTGTTTGGGATAAGACGACTGTTTCCTTTACCTCTGTCTAAAAGTAACGTGCAGCCAGCCAGGAAAACCACCTTCTTCACTCTCCAACATATGCATTTCAAATAATCCATTCTGTTCCCTGCCAGCTGCAGCCCTCCAAGTCATATTGTGCAGCCTTAAAAAATTTAAATCGCCAGTATGCTTAGGATACAGGAGGCTGCACTGAAAGCCAAGGAAGGCTTTTTCTTTTAAGGGCAAAGGGGTTTTTTTGCTGTTGTCCTCAGGACCTTCTGCAAGACTCTTCCATGTTATGATAAGTGGGCAGAATATATCCTGCAGAGGATTCCATGGTCCTCATCTGATCAGTGGGAATCGGCCTTTATTCCTGACGGTTCATGTGCAAAACCAACCATTGTCGCGGCATTACTCACTACGGAGGCTGTGCAATATGGTGGTAGCCTGGGTAAAGAGATTTCTCAAGAAAGTTGCGGTATAGGGTGCCTCCCACCTTCCCTCACAGCCATGCAAATACAAACATTAAACCCCCAAGAATTAGATAGGAAAGGTGTTCGTTATCCCCATTTTAAAAGTGAAGAAGCTGATGCTCTGGTAAATGTATATCTATCACACTTTCAGCTTCATAGTAATTTGAAAAATATAGTCAATATTTAAGTGGAAAGACAGTAGATTTTCAAAAATTTTGTAACTCATACTGTGGGCTTTTCCTCTCCATTTTGTCATCTCAGTCTCAGAAACACTGAATGAGGTTAAGGCTAGAAGAATCAGTAAATTAATCCTGTAGAATTCTGTGTATTCAGTATGTTTCAAATAAATGACATTGATGAGAGATGTCTTTGGGTTTTAACGTCAGTACATCACTATTTTTGCTCACCTCTTCATAATCTGCATATGCAAAATAAAGAAGCATATTCTTCTTTAATAAAGTGCTGATCGCTCTTTCATAAATATTAGCAGCCTCATCACTGAAAAGTTTAGCATTGTTCATGTCCTGTTATAAAATAAGTATGATAACATAATTGTTAGCATCTGTGACAATGAAGGCCAATCTATGGAATATCTTCTGTGTGTGAAAAGTCCCAGTGAACTTCCATGCAGTGCTCCAATAAAGAGATAATCATCTCACCACTACTTAAGGAATCACAAAATCAGGCCCCCCCCCAAAATAACCCAGACCTAAAACTGGCCAACACTAAAATAGTTTTCCATAATTCTTATCTCAAATGCAAATATTTTTATTTCTTTAAATAGCCCCAATTTTAAAATTCTGAACATGACACAACTTATGGTGCTTAATCGTTTTCACACCCCCCTCCTTGGCTCTTAAGTATTTGAGGAAAAATTAACAGTACACCATGTCAAAGCAATGAAATAAGAAAGAAATCTAATGGCAATCTGCTTACCCCTTTTTCAGCTAGCAGTTTACTAGATTGCTCAAGGTACTGTGCAGCTTCATACCAGATATCTGGGTGATGTCCCAGAACCAAAAGGCATTGCTCATAGGCAAACATAACTGGGGGGGAAAATGTAAGAAATACACCTTGTTTATTATCGCAGAAATGGTACCATCTTGCACAATGGAAGTATGAAATACAAAAACCAGCAAATAAATCAGACAATATTAACACTAATTGGCTTTGAATACAATGATCATGACTGCAGTTGTTTTATATTGCCAGGCACTTTATGAATCATAACCAGCAGCTAAAACCTGCCTCCTCCACAGAGGAAGAAGCAGAACTCATTCAAGAACATCAGCTATAAAATCAGGCTGTGATCCACCATTTCCTGACCTCTAATGAGAATTCAGTGTGCACATGACTATAGCAGTGTCCCCCAAAATCCATGTATTACATTCAGCTTAGCTTGAGCAAAAACTACAAAGTCGTTTAAAAAAAACACCCACACAATTCAAGAAACTTGATCAACTTCTGCTGCAGCACGATCCCTGAACGCTAAATCACATCATTACTTATGCTGGAGGTCATTAATGGAGTTAAGAAATACAATTCTACATGTCCTAGCGCAATATCTAATTACCTCTTTTTGTTATAAGAGTTTGATCTTCCGTACGCAGAGGATTGCTCTTTTCCCACTGGATGTATTTCTTCCACATGTCTACCTGCTGAGCCTCTTGTGGGGTATTTTGTGGCGGGACAGAGGGAGCATTGCGGTCCAGACCTTTCATCACTGTCTCATACTCCTGAAACAGAAGCAATGTTTTGAACAGCAGATTTAAGCACATTAAACACTTATTTTAGGTTATGCTTTATGAAACTGATACCAATATTTTAGCATCTCAACCTTATTGGTCTAACACACACTTTTATTTGAAAAGAAGAACCAAGTTTAACGCCAGTTTGTAGAATTAAATTAAACAAAGAGAACTCAACACAAGGTTGTACCTTTGCTACACGTCGTGCATTCATATAATCTCTACTCCTGTCTTCAATCATCTTCTTAGCTAAGTGAACATTGATGCCCTGGAGAAGGGTGAAAAAAAGGAATTGGGAATGTGCAATTTCACTTTGGAAATACCGAATCTCATTCATACAGAAAAGAGCTCGAAAGGGGACGCAAAAGTGAGCAAGAAGGACAAAGTTATTTTAAAATACTGACTGCATTTCTCCTAATGAACGTATGGGCAAGAACTTATGTATCAGAGAATAAACTCACTACTAAAAATCAACTGACCTGAAGTACCTCAGTATGTTTTTAATCACTTACACCTTTCAAAAACACAATGAACTTCACATAAACCTGCTGGGGGAGAAAGTGGAAAGAATGTATTTGTGATTTACATTTGTCCTTTTAAATCCTGGTCGGTGCCTAGTCAGAGTCACAGTCCCCTGCCTTGCTGCTGCCTGCTGTTCACCAGGTGAAGACTGAGACAGCATATGAGCAATTCAGTTTTCTTGGACAAGTAATAACGGAGACTGAACTCAAAGCTCTGCCTTCTCCTCTGTTCCTGAAATAACTGACAGCTTTTAAAAGCGGTTATATTCAACACACGCCCTGCCATACACGTACCTTTGTCAGCTGAGAGACTTGAGACCTGTCACTGCAGAGTGACACCCCTCCAGGACCGCACGCACGTGCAGAGGGCCCTGCTGTGCTGCTGAGCAAGAGCAGCAGGGGATTTGGGGCAGCCGGGCCCCCAGGCACAACCCACGTCTCAGCATCAGCAACACAGGCCAGGTCACGGGGTCCCAGGCATGAACAAAATCTCGAGGAACTACTCCTATGGCAGGATAAGCAACTGCCCTTTTGTTCATGCCTGTGTCAGGGTGGATTGTGCTGGCGTGGCTTGCCAGGACTTTGAGGAAGGTGAGCACAGCTTTCGGTCCTATTCCAAACATGCACCTGAGCTGGGTACCGACTCACTGCAGAAGCAAGGGACCGACTGCCTGGACTCCCGCAGAGTGCTGTCTAGGATAGCTGTCCGGGCCAGTTAGCACGCAAACCCAGCAATGCCCCATTTAACGCAGGACCGGGCTGAGGACGCACCAATGTTCTCCCAGGATGCACTCCCATGAGGTGCACCCATGCGGCTTTGTGAGCCAAAGATTGTCACTTCTCTGTCTCACTAGGGGTGTTATCACTTTTGACCATTTGTTTAATTAAAGATAGTGGTGACTGACAGGCTGTTATTGCTACCCAGTGGCTACTAACTGAGCTAAAGGGAAGCTTGAGAGTATTTTAATTGCAGCAAATAGCCAGTAACCTTTCGTACCGAGACCTGCCCATGATCTGTGTGTTGCTGGGCTACTGATGTGGGGAATCACTTCCCCCTCAAAGAGCCCTTCTGGTGAGGAGCTCCCTGCGCCAGGACACCGGTACGCAGCAGCCCTTCCCCTCGAGGCTGGCCTAGCCAGAACAGGACGTGCAGAAACCCGTGGCCGAGCAGAGTGCCAGCTCTCAGCTTCCAGCAACTCTGAACAGCCCGAGGTACTGGTTTGTGTTACAGGTGTCAGCCCCAGCTACCTCAACTAGAAGATACAGGACGCATGTAGGACAGGTTTCAGCTATCGTTTTGACACTCTCCCTACATTCTAAAGAAAGCAGTAGGAACTAGCAGTGACAGCCTTCATTTGCTATGTGGGAGGGGAAGAGGAGGTTTACAGGGAAGTTGTACTGGGGATTTTCCTACGCACGAGAAGGCATGTCGCTGGGTATATTCCCCGGTGGTCAGCAGGCTATCTGTGGTATCCCTGAATACCAGCGGGGTGATGAGCTGTTACAGTACACACTCACTGCTGTGGATGCCAGGAGGTACTCCCACTGCTCCTATTAGTGTCAGGTCACCAATCCGACAACTTGCATAACTAGCAATAAGGAAAGAGAAATCGTTCCTTCTTTCCTGCTCAGTGCATAGCTGACCTGCAGCATGCCAGCATCTGCAGCCCCGGGTGCAATATGCAGGACAAGGGAGAGTGCTGTATGAGCATCCCTGTATGGGCTGAGCACGAGGGCATCTACCCTCAGTTCTGCATTCTCACTTCCGCTGACAAGGACAGGTTAACAAGTCATTACCAAATGCGTTTACAAATACATTATAAAGGTGCAGCTACAAATTAGCGTGCGAGGCCAAGGAGTTGAGGTTATGCTTGCTGAAGACAGTGTGGTAGCAGACTCACCTGAATTGATGCTGTAATGGCTTCAGGTGAAGGATGGTGAGGAACATTTTATATGTACTTGAGACCATATAACTTAATACCGTGAAGGAAGTCCAAACCATCATAGCTGAATGCCATTTTACCCTGTTCAACTATAACTGAAAGGAGGGGAGTGCCTCCTTGGGGAAGCAAGCTCTCATTGCCAGCTGATCTGCTCTAGCTTCCATTAAACATATTCTCTGTCATTGATACCAGTGATTTCTAATTCACCAGCAATTCTACTGGGCCACCTGGGAAATGTCTTTAAAATAAAAAATAATTATCAATCAGGTACCCATACAGTTTTGCCACAGGTCTTGGTAATACTGCATGCACAAAATGAGTTTATGCTGCTGGTCATCTCTTTTACACATAATTATTTAGTGGATACAGTTTGGGCACCATACTTAATTATACGATTTTTTTTTTTTTTTAATGTCACAAACAAATTTAATGTTCTTGATTACCTCTTCGTATTTGTTATAATCTCTCCAGAGCTGTTCTATGTTTATCATTGGATTCACGCAACCACGCTGGTAAACCCTACGGACAGCTGTTATCCTCTGGTTTTCTGCATAAGATCCTACTGCTTCTCTAAATAGTGGGGAGAGAGATTAACGTCAGCTATTACAGATCATAACTGGCATGAACATCAACGTTACATTAACTGAGCTTAAAAAAATTGTTCTAAGGTACTTACACGCCCTTCAAAAAATTGATGTAATCCACCCAGATCTATGTAAGAAAAAATATTACATATAATGAAACCAATGTTTAGTTGTACTTCTTATAAAGTAAGAAATAAAATGGGTTTTGATAAAAAAACATACCTGGTATGACATGATTTCCATGCCAATCTTATCCAGAGCAAAATCATATGCCTGAGCCATTTTTTCTCTGAGGAAAAAAAACAAACCACAAAGACCATAGAACAAGTCTTTAGTATTTAAAAAATTCTTTATTTAAGAGTATTCTTTTGTGCAGCAAATTCTAAACATTGAGGTATGAAAAGTATCATTCAACAGCTGAGAGTAAAAATAAGCATTCAGATAGCTTTAAATTCTGCATTTAGGGGTTTGTTTGTTTGTTTAAGAAAATTATTTAAATCTATTGATGGCAATCTAGCACACTAACAGTTCCTGAGACACCCCTCCACCACCACTTCAATAAGTGGAAATCCACATGTACTGTGTGCACTGGAAGTTGAGAAGATAGAAAACATCTGCCCTCTACATCTTCTTAGCTGACAGATGTATCCATGGTTTCTTTTTTTTCCCCCCAGAATTCCCCAAACCTTGTTGTAATTCTCCAGGAACACCAAAAGGCTGGGGCAATTAGGAGTAGCTCCCCTGTGTGGAAACTGGCCAAAATCTTTCACATGATTTCTTATCCCCCCAAATTCAAAGTACTTTTCCCCAAATTTAAAATGTTCACAGAATATTTCCTTGGTCAAGTTTCAATGAAAACAGCTTTTTCTCTCTCCCACTTCTCTCCCAGTTTCCTTTACTCAAACTTATCTTTCAGTACCTTACTAACCCTTTGACCATATTAGTGGGAAAAACAGAGGAAATTAGATAAAAAGATTGGGGGAGCACTGGTACTTTTTTAATTGTTTCAAAACAGTCTTGTAAAAAGAAATTTTTAAAATCTGCTTTTTTTCCTGTTAATGCATTAGTTATCTTGCCAGTTATAATACAAAGAAATTATGGTGGGCTGGGGAAAGAAACAGTTTAGAGATGCTGAAAAGTACTGCTATTTTTTGAAACCTTAAGCAGGAAGAAAAAGCATTAAGCTCAGTCTGCAGGATTACAAAGAAACAAAATGTAGTAAATGAACAGGTATGAAGATTAATGCATCCCAAAATTATGATACCCTGATTTTTATGCCTTTTTATGCCTTCCAAAACTTTCTCTAATTACTGAACTATTTACTATTGCTAGTCAAATAGAGTACATCAATGCTGAATTTTGTGGAGACTCTGGAGAAGGCACTAAGGGGGAGGACAGCAAAAGGTCCTGACTGAAGAAGTGTGGTTCAGACTGGCTCAAGCACCAATCGCATCCATGGGGAACCAGCATGGATACGCCAGCTACTCCCTGCTCTTGTCCCACCTCGTTATATGGATCCAGACTAAGGAAGCAATTTTACCCAGCACGCTCAATTAAAGAAGCTTTAAAGAAAATGTCTTCTAAATGCAGATTATATATTATCCCCCTGACACTCTACCAGAAGATCCCCAGGCAGATTTGCCACCCAGGTTCCTCCCCACCCCTTAGTCAAAAATCAAGAAGAGATTCACTGTAAAATCAGAACAATTCAGAGCAACTCTGTTAACTTACTTGTAACTAGGTAGCTTCCCCTTGGTTTCTCGTACATAGGAAAGGTAACATTTCCATAAATCAATGTGTAAAACCTTCATAAGGCATCGCTGAAATAACTGTTTAATACATCAAAAAGACGTGATCAGGATTCCAGATATAGAAATTAGGTTTCTACTTTTAAAGCTATACAGTATGAATTAAAATAATCTTTGTAATTATGATTGATATTTGTAAGAAAGAATAAGTTAAAACTACTCTTCTTTTTGACTAAAGCATCTCCGTGCTATGCAAGGGAGCTGGAGAGAATTAAGCAGAGAAATTCCTCTACAAACTTCACTGATTACAGCTTGGTAGCAACAGCAAATTGATTTTAGTGATACGTCTTATCTGTGTTTTTGAATAGTGCATTCAATGACAGCTATAGTTCTTTTCAATCTGCTTTAGCCTAACCACAAGATACTTGTTCTTGCTATAAAGATATATTACATATATTGATAGGACTCACCTTTTCCACTTTGTCATAATTTTTTGCTTTAATCTATAGGGAAGCAGAAAAAAACAAATCACTTAAGAAACTACTTTAGAATAGTAGGAATATATTCTTCATACAGTACTATAGCATTCCAGTTTGTACTTTGGCTGCCTAAACTGATTACATTGTAACACCACATAATGTCACAAAAATATAATTAAACATACAAAAATCATGTACTTAGCTTTTTCAANTTTTTCACTTCCACTAGGGCCAAAATTTAGGTATCAGTAGGTAAAGTTGCTTTCCTGTATTCTGGTTTGGACACTCAGACTCAGCCCCTTATTTTAAGGTACTCTGTTGCCTTAAATGCATACATTGACTTAGATACCAAAGCCTCTAGATTGGGATTTAGTAAATTAAGGGTCAAATACCATTTAGAAAACTAGTAGGCTAATAAATGTATTATATTTGAATATTTATTTCTCAAAGTACACTTTGCTAAAATATGCTGATGCTGAATAAGGGAATAATAAACCACGGAGAATCTGTTTTTCGACAGGCACCCCCAGCCCTGGTGCTCCCTTCCAGGAGGGACCAAACCATGCTCACATCTCGGCATTCATTTCATTCAGACAGCACGCACACCGCAAGAGTAGAGGGTGAAACCTAGTCTTGAAGTAACAGGTTACCCTTCAGATAAGACGCAGAAAAGCACGAGACAGATGTAGAGGGCAGACTGGCACCCTTCATTTATTTATTGGCTCCGGTTACATGAACATACTAGGTAATCTGTAGAGACACACCCTGAAGAAACAAAGAAAATCTACAATGCCTCTAGAGATGCTTATCTGCGTTGAAATAAAGAGCCTTTAACGAAATAAGGATTTATTATGCTGTATGGCATTTTTTTAAAGCATCAAAACTCCCTTTTAAATCTCATTGCTCTTCGTTTATTTAGGGGATTCACAGGTTTTTTCTTGGTGTGAAACACAAGAGCCACAGAAGCAGCTCTGAAAGCCTTTCCTTTTCCCCAAGGAGCACGGTGGTAGGCAGTAAACAGCACCCTTTTGCACCAGGTATTAATTATACCATTTTTATATCATTCTCATTCTAAAGCATGAATAATTTTTAATGGAAGCGTTAGGAAACACAGTCTCATCTGCAGGAGGCCGAAAATAAATAATATATCCTGCCTGCTGTTTCCCTGAGTTTCTATACTCCTGCAACACCCTGGCCTCCAAGACCCCTAAACACAGGGGTCCCGCAGAGTATTCTCCATTTCTCTCACTCCTGAACAAGATCAATTAAAAATGAGAGAATCCAAACAAGTTTTGCAGAAAAACTTTAATGGCACACATGGCAGACTGGACCCTTGTGTCTGTACCGCTTTTGAACTGGAGCAGTATCCTGCCCTGGTCGAAATGATTTCAAAAAATCCGGGTTTGCAGGAAGTTAAGCCTAATTATGTCTCGCACACACAATTTTCACAGTCTTTCTGAAAACTATTCAGTTAAAAGATAGGTGACCAGAGAAATGACTGATTACAGAAATAACATTGCTCTGAAATAACATTTAACTAGAACAAATCGGGAGGCGGCATGTCCGTGCTGCGGAGAACACCTAACCTCTGCCGTAAGACACGCAGACCCAACACACCCTCAGGTACGGGTACGTATCCTACTGCCACTTTCTAAGAGCTTTTTGTGAGAAGACCACAATCTTTCAACCTTTAAAAAGCACTTATTGTAATAACTGTAGGGTTGTTTAGACAGAAGTCTTCTGTGGACACAAATTAAGGATTCTGATCCTGCCCTATTTCTAGTTGAAGGAAAATAACTTCTTATATTTTAAATTTGTCCTCCACCGTAAAGACCAAAAAAGACATCTCATATTTTTACTTCATCCTTTTTTGACAGTAAGAGTAACTTTTCAGGTTTCTCAACACCTCTTAGAATATGACAAAAAGGATTCAGCTCTCACTAAAGTGCAAGAGCTCTCAGTCTATGCCTCCCACCCCCTGCAAACTCCTTTTATCCTTGGTCACTGTGTGGAAAAGAACAAATGAATCTTCGTTTGTATGTCTAGCACAGAGCACAGCTAACTACACTTTCTTTCCCTTGTACTTACTCAAGTAAAATCTTCAATAAGATGAGCAGAAACTTTTTTATTTTTTTAAAAAGAGTGAATCCCCAGGAGATAGTGTAAATCCTTTTTTTGTAATAATTAAATAAAATTAATCCATGGCTTTGCCACTGACAAAAGGCATCACCTTAAAGTTATTCAAGAACAAGACCAAAAATAAATTCTAAAAGCTCAGAATGCAAAGCTATAAGTAGGCAGGGCAAAAACTGGTGTGTCTTCCAGGTTTAGCCACGTAAAAAACGTGCTGCACATCTGCCTTGGGTTACTATGCCAAAGACAATTCCTAGACGTAGCTGATCGGGCTGTGAATGCTGTCTGCCTGCTTAGCACATCTCCCTCCCCCTTGTCACCCAAAAGCCCAATGACAACTATTACTCAGCATAAGTGACCCAGGCTGAACTCGGTAATTGTATACAACATCAAGTAAGTGCACAGCAATCTCACTTAAATGTTTACTAGAGCAGTTTTATTAGCACATGGCACCACTGTCACCAAGCAACATCAAAAAGACGGAGCACAGAGTACTTAGCAATTAGACTACATGCACTTCCAATAACCAAAGACCTTGAAAAGTAAAATATTTTGCTAAGGAAAAAAAAGCTATATTCTTTATTTGCTCAAAGAACAAAATATTTTCTACATGAATGATCAGATATATGAAAAGCTGCTGTCCACATCTGGACTTCAAGTCAGTGTTATGTATTTGTTAAATCCACACAAGTGGTTTGATACTGATATCTGAAAATTCAGAAATCTTGGTACTGATTAAGTTAGGAGGTTGGCAGGATTTGTTAAAAACAAAGGAAAAGAAAAAGCAATATTGGCCAATGCTTACTGGGTGTCTCTCACTGGAGAGTTTTTACCAAACCTCCCAGAGCCAGCGGGAAGAGCAGCTATTTCTCCTGCAGGAATTTGTTTGCATTTCTTGGCTCCGCACTCCCAAGCAAACATCCTGGCAGCCCTGGCACACGGACACCACAGGGATGGGGAAAGCCCATCACCAGAGAGGGCACAGGCTGCCTCCAGGACCCACCATCACACATTTCTATTACATTTCTTGGTTTTCCTATTACAGACACAGGAACAGGCAGTGATTAGACGTGGACAAGCATTAAAGGATTGACATTAATACTGTATTTTTGTCCTTAAAGGCAAACATAACAAAGTGAACTATAGATCTTTACAACAGATTATCCTTTAATTTGTAACGCTGCCTGTATTCCTATTGCTTTAATTCAAGAGGTAGGTGTTACCCTCACAGAGGCTAACATGTAGGAGTGTCTCCACCACAAATCCACCACCTACAGAATGAGTTTAGGCATATTGTCATTCTAAGGTAAAACTGGTATGTCTGAATATCTCCCCTCCATCCTTGAAGAGTATACAAAGACCACCTAGTCTGACTAGCTATACTTGGACACTCCTGTAGTAAAACACACCTGACCTTCCCTTCCTCTGCCTGTGACAATGAGAAATTCCACCTGTTTTGTGAAAAGAGTAACTTCAAATACGATGCTCCAATAGGAAATTTAAGTCACTACTGTATCAGCTTTGTACAAGACAAATTTATAACAACAGGGCCAAATTTGTTCCCAGAATACACAACGTGCTTCCCAATAACGAGCTTTGCAAACATTCAAGGGCAAAATTTAATCCATAAATTACATTGCACTTCACCTTTTTTAATAGACTTATTAAAACACGTATGTATCAATTATGATTACGCAAAGCAAGTGATTTTATTAATCTAGAGACTTAAGACCACTTGTAGTTGTCTGGAAACATACAACACAAACCTGAAAATTTTGCTTATTTTATTTTAACTTTTCAGTGTTTCTTGGTTTCGACCAAGCTTCTAAGGAAGCAAGGTCAGCACATGGTACTTAAGGATCTGCATGACTTTTTCTGCTATGACTTTCATTTCCTTCTTCTGGGCCTCATCTATTTCTATATCCCAACTCCCTCTCCTTTTTCAATGGTTATCTTCCATCCAAGGAAAAAAAAATATTTTCTCAAGCATAAAATCTAATGTTCCCTTACCCATTGCCTCCAGCTCTCCCCTTGGTGAGGTAGATCCTCTTGCCCTCCCCCCTCCCCACCATCCCTATACTGCTCTCCAACATTTTTTGGAACTGTTTTTGGAAGAGGGACCCAAAGAGAAATGCCACGCACCACTGGCAGACTGCACCAGCTGACAAGGGACAGGCTGGGAGAGGAGAAACACCACAGCAGTGCCGGCGTTAACTTTCCGAGGATTTAGTTCATAGTTACTGGTATTTTTAGAACTACTATTTCCTAAAATCTGGTTTCATTATAAATACTACCATGTATGCAACATCTTTAATGTTTTTTTTAAAAACACATATACAACATATGTTTCAGAGTACAAAATTACAACCAGAGCATACATGTACGTATTTGGAAGAATTGCTTTTGTTTATTACCTGAAAGGAGCTCACTGTTAAAGACCTATATTCATTCACATAGTTAGATGACTAGGTATTAGGTAATTAAAAAGTTAACATTTTAAAAATAAAATCAGACTACACAAAATTTATCATCACTGAATCAATCTGTGTTGACCACTTGCCTTTTTTTTTTCTAAATCTTGATTGTTAGGGTAAAATAATCAACTACCCACTGTCAAATCCAGTGGGATATAATTTGGGTCTCTACTAGTACAGAACTGTACATGTAATAAAACACATTTACTTTTCTCTACCTGTTTTCAAAATATAGGTTAGGGCTGGCTGGAGAGATGTTGACACTTTATTTGCAGAATAAATACTGTTTGGACCATAGCAGTTCAAACTTCTCAGACTGCCTCAAAGAAATGTAATCTTTGAACGGGTGAAGAGAGTGCAACATGCTAATTCATTCTTCTATCTTTAGCACATTCAGCCTTTTGCTATTTGCTGAGGCTTCCAGTCAGTGACTAATTGTGTGAGCACTTAGCATGACAAACTCGTTTTCCTACATGTCAAATAACAGCAATTACCTTTGCAAACAGCAAACCAAGCTCTGCTCAAGTACATGAAATGCAGGTCTAACATTGCACTCACATGTGGTCGTTAACCCAAGGAGGCTGGATTATAACTGCCTCCATAATTGGATGTAAAACTTATCTTATGTATGCTGAACAAAGCACATATTTCATCTGTGCAAGATATTCCAAGGCTTAGCCAATGAAAGCCTTTATTTAAAAACATTAGCATATAATTGCAGATGTAATTTCTGTAGTATGTAATTTTATTACAATTTGTAGCAGATAAGGATTGAATGATTTGCTATTTCTGCAGTCTTCATTCGGAGTTTTAATATTCCTTGTGAAAATATAGCTTTTATCTTGCTATTAGTAAAGATGGCAAGGAAGATATATAGCACAGTCAGTGTAGGAAAACTAATTTTCTCAAAATGTAATAAAATGACATTCTAAGTATTTTCATTCAATATGGTGTAATTTTTCACATTTACATGGTTATACGTCTCAATTTCAAAGTCTGCCATACAATGGGATTTGAAAACTTCCTTAAAATTATTCTAAATGAAATGCCTCCAACTACTAGTACATGTATTATTTCTAGAGCTCCCACAACCATGGCATTACATCAAAATTTAAAAATCATGTTTTTTCCACTAGATATATCATCACTTGAAAAACAGTCTCCTTACAGGATGCAGTCACAGCTGCCATACAGATGGCTACAATGTAGAGCCAAAAAAAGCCACCGTTTTGCAGTTTGCTTCCTGATCGCAACCACCTTTTAGGTTTCACAGCTGTTTCCTGATAAACAAACTAGTGGCCTATCACGTACACTATCATGTATTTACATTTAGATATACTTTGAATTTGCTCACAGTATTTAAGAATAAATCAACTTTTCAGTAACTAAGACTGTTGTTTAAGCTACTGAACAGGACCTGTAATTCTGCAAACCCAATTACCAGTTAATATCCTACATATATAAATATGACAACAGGCACTTACTGGGCAGCTAGTGAAAATGTTAACTTTCTATAGCAAAATTCTGGGCCATGTCACCATTTTCTGTTAAAGACAAAAAAAACAGCAAAAGGCGGCTCTGTCTACAGGAAAAGTGAGCATTAGTAAATAAAAGGCAGCATTTTTCTAAGGAGCCAAGCTGCAGTGGGAGATCAGGACAGGACAGTGGCAGAGCTAGAGACAGTTGCTGCATGAATAGCCAGGGATACACAAGGTTGCTCCTCACACTCTAACTTCTTGAAAATTGTCATTACAGCCTCATGACCCCAAGCCTTTAATAGCCTTCAGGAACAATTAATGAAAGCACATTAGGTTAACACACTCTACCAATGTTTCTCCTCTCAGAGGCAGCAGCCTAGAGAGATCTCTACATGAACATCTCTACCATCTGACTAATTGTAAAAAAAAAAAGAGGCATGACTGAAGACTTGAAAAGACTACTTCCAAAACTGTGAGCATAAAACTAGATTTATCTGGAAGTTCGGGAAAGGGAGGAACCCAGCTGCGCCTGAAGCAGGTGGTGAGGGAGCAGCTCAGAGCAGAAGTCTTTTTTCTGAAAAGAATACAAACGAAGAAATTGTGAAATGCTACTCTGAAGACACAGCAATGTATGTCCCAGCTGAAACAGAGTTAAATCATTCTTAATTAAAAAAAATATGTAAACAAGTAATTACCAATTAAAAAAAATCTGCAAGTGGAAGATGTCTTTTTGTTTAATCTATTAGATTAAAAAAACAATACCTTTAATTTTCAGATGCATCAGGAAAGAAATTAATCCAGAAGAATACATGAATATAACATCCTCAGATATCAGCAAACTGTCTGCATTCTAGAAGTGCAGTAATACAAGGACTGAGAATCTGGACAACATTGCTGGACAAACTTACAGTAAATGGATTGATCTAGAAGTGAATAAAGATTAACACATTGCAGTAAAGAATCTTAACTTTGCTACTAATATAGTTTGGAATATTAAAGAATGATCTACCCCACCTAATTCCTAAATATCTGCTCCAGTGTAAAGAAGAACAAGAAATAAGAGAGATCAGAGATAGAGTTACTAAAAAATAGCTATTGTGCTTTAATTTACACCTTAGTGCAACTTGAATTAATTTCCACGTCCAGACAAATCTTTAGGACTAGCATTCACCTCTGCTCCCTTATAGAAAATGTTGGCCTCTTGGTCCTGCAGTGAGGCACTGTATTCCTATTAATACTTTAAAAAGCAAGCATAAATTTCAGGCACCACTTATCAAGAGACTAGCCAGAGGGTATAGAGAGAAATATTTCTTTNCAAGAGACTAGCCAGAGGGGATAGAGAGAAATATTTCTTTACAGGCAGCCTTAAAAAAAGTTTTGTGGTGACAAAACTGTTAAATGACTCTTCTAGTTGGAGAACAGTACTGAACTGCAATCACTGATTCATGATCTCATTTATTTCTGATGTCACACACACTTCTTTTTTCTTCCCTTAGTTTTCAATCTGGATTATAAAAATTAAGAAGCGATTTCTTAAGGTTATTTCCCCTTTCTCCCCATCTATTTCATTCTGCTATCTATTCTCATTTTGCTTGTTTGTGCATTTTACTTCCTTTCCAGAACACACTTTCAAAAAAAAACACCCAAACCTCTTATTTGCAGTTATGTTTAAACACCAAACCCACCTCATGTTATTACTTGTACTGCTATTCTGCTTCCTGACAAACTGAGTCCCATTATTGCAAATCTGCCTTGTGGATTAGTGTAATTCAAGTAAAGCTGCAGAAACAGCCCTTTTCAAGTCATGATGAAAAGCACACTCCAAAAAAAAAAAAAAAGGACAATTTCAGTTATCTGTTACTTCACTGCCCTATGGATCTGACATTTAAAAATTGCCTAGAAATTGGGGG
>VYZW01032544.1:51833-63734 GCA_013401315.1 Balaeniceps rex | reverse complement strand
TGAGCTCTCAGAAGTGAAAGCATGTTAACATGGCTTCTTTTTTATTTTGTCATTGTTTACGAAGACATGCAAGGACGAACTTTCAGTAACTGACCATGCCTGCATTATTGGTAAAAGCCTAAAATGTTTGAGATGATGTTCTTTGAGAGCAAGATTTTGTTAGGAGGGGGTCTGAGGATCAGTGCTTGTACCTGTTCTAAAATGTGGTAAATTCTCATTTTTTAGGAAATACAGAACACTGACATAATAAGCACATTACATCAAGACTAATTTTGAACATGCTTTTGGTCTAGCACAGGTAAGACAGCACTGTCTTAGATCCCCTATGTTAATAATGGGTTTTAATGAGCCTGCCTTGGTAGCACACTCAGCCTGGTTTGGTGTGTTCTGTCATATCCATATTGTGAACGTTTTATCCAACTATCATCACATCCCTGCTGCATTTAGTGTAAGGATAGCTAATTTGTAAAAAAAGATCTGGTTAATGGCTATTCAGCATAAGAGGCGAAGGGAAGAGACAGGAAAAGCAGTAAATTAAGCACACAGATACACAAACTTTAATGAGCAGACAGCTGAGACAATAATAAAGACCAGAAAGATGAATTCACCGATTGATGAGTCATGGAAGGAATCACTTACACGTAACTTTGGAGAAGTTCAGACAGAACTTAGTAACTGATAAGACCAGGGAAATGAAACTACCATGGGTCTCACGGGAAAGAGCAGTGTTACTATGTGATATTTGAGGGAGTTTGCAGGGTTGTGTAAAACTTACTATGCAAGCATGTGCAAAACTTATGGCATGTTCAGGGGAAGAGCCCAGGGCTGGGAAAGGAAGGGGTTCAAGCTGGATCACGGAGAAATGAGAATGGGAAAATGGGGATGGGTGGATATAAGGAGTCAGTTACACATAAGCAAGCTGCTGGTCAGTAACCTTGTCTGGCCATGCCCTATGCCTGGTCACCACAACCCATCCTGTCTCCTTATTAAACTGTGTTCCTAACTGTATTTCTGCATGAGAGAAGATATCACCCTGTATGTTAAAGACCACCTGAGTCGACTTCCTTTAACATTTGTTGTGCATCGTATGTACACAGCAGCTCCTCAGCCTTGCAGGTTTTTTTTTTACATTAATACAACCACAGTAGACATGGGAGTGCAGGTTCATACATCACCACGCAGGTAGCAAGGACAATCAGGGAACAAGAATGCTACTGTGAGACCTCCCAGTGAGTGGTGCAATAGCCCAAGGTAAACACTTTGATGCAGAAAAGAAAAAACTCACAGTTTGAAGGCACATTTTAGATTTAGACAAGGTGGACTCTAGTCTTGCAAGGTATTGCATTCATGTGGGTTTATATCCCAACTCCTCCAATTCAGAGTTGAATAATTTTTTATTAAATCACTGCCCTAAAATGCTTAGATATGTACCTGCTATTTTGGTTCTTATCTATCCACTAAAACATTGTTGACTTTGGGCCTTAGATACTCTCTCTTGAATCTACTCTCCTAAACCAAGGTGCAGAGTTCACATCTTTCATTTCCCAGTAGAACTCCAGCATGTTTTTGGGGGATATGCTGTCTCACAGTGTATGTCTAGATCATAACCTTTTCTGTGAAGCTCTAAACCTGGCAGCAACTTTTCGACGTTGCTCTAACCAAAAAAATCCTTCGCATTTCCTCATCATTTTGGAGACTCAAATCAGCCATATTTCTGAAAGCAAAGTTTTCTTGCCTAAATGTATCCACACACATTCAGTTTGGATTTCCAACCAAAAATAGAGTAGTAACAGCTTATTTCACAATATCTTAGCATAGCACTTTCATTTAAGCCCAGTCTGAGATAAACAGAAAAGTATGGTACAGCATCAGTAACACCAGTAAGTGGATGACAGCTAGCCAAGATAAGCACTTGTTTGCTTAAAAAAAATGTTTATTCAAGATATACTCCAAAGGCAAAGAGAAAGGAAACAAACTAAAGAGAAAAAAGGAATACAACATTTTATTTAGCAGCCTAAATAAACTACTAACTACTACTAAAGGTAGTAGTTTAAAATTTAAAATTGACTAGGCAATTGACTGTAAAAAGCAAAAAAGAGATGTATCTTGAGCTGCTATTGTAAGTCAGAGTTTTTACATGCAACTAAGAGGCCCCATATTGTTTCTATTTGTTCCTGTTGGATTCACTTTATACTTTTATACCATGGTAAAAAACTCACTCAGACACTTAATCTAAAGAACTCTATTTTTGCAAGACAAATCTCCGCCACCTGAGCAGATGTAACAGCCCATTTCTTAGTGCTCATCAGCAATAGCAGCTGCTCCTTTTCTCCCAGAGAAGGAAGATGGGGAAGAATAGCAGTCATGAGAAATCAGGAAATATATATTCCAGAAGAAGGGGCAATTCTAACGCCTTCAAGCCAGGAGGCGTTGAGGCCATGTATTAGAAGGTGCTCTCTAATTGCCAAACACTTGATGTTCCCGGCCTATCCAACCCTGAATCAGCTGTGAAGTATAAGATCATTCCTTTTCTGTATTGTAATATATATTTTGAGCAACAAAAGGTGTTGGGTACTTGGAAATTTCAGACTACATTGCCCAAAGACATAGCTAACACATGCCAAAAAAACCCCATCAAAATTCTACAGGTATGTATTTATGGAGAAGAGGGGCACTTCTCTCAAATTATCGTTATGTGGAGAAGTACAGAAATGAAAGAAAAAGGGAATGAGGTTATGAAACTTTCTGCTCCAGTCAAAACACAGCCTTGGGCTAAAACTTATGCACAGACCCTACCCAGCAAGACACCTCCTTGTTTACATGGCTTTAGCAAGTGAATATTACTGCTGGTGACTGGTGAAGTCACCTGCTGAAACATGTGCCATTGCTGAGGTAGCCCTTCCAGAGCTCACACCTCATGCAACTTTGAATCATCCCCACTTCACAGATACATATGTATACAATATTGCTATATTCTGACTCCCAGCTAAGGGCCGGGGAGGCCAGAACACCTGAGACTCCATCCACATTCAACACAACTGAGTAGATCAAACATCTTCTGGCCAGATCATCCAAAGCGTCATTGAGTGCATAGGGAGGTAGAATCATAGAATCATAGAATGCTTTGGGTTGGAAGGGACCTTTAGAGGTCATCTAGTCCAACCCCCCTGCAGTGAGCAGGGACATCTTGAACCAGATCAGGTTGCTCAGAGCCCCGTCCAACCTCACCTGGAATGTTTCCAGGGATGGGGCCTCCACCACCTCTCTGGGCAACCTGTGCCAGTGCTTCACCACCCTCAGTGTAAAACATTTCTTCCTTCTATCCAGCCTAAATCTGCCCTCCTTTAGTTTAAAACCATCACCCCTTGTCCTGTCACCACAGGCCTTGCTAAAAAGCCTGTCCCCATCTTTCCTCTAGGCCCCCTTGAAGCACTGCAAGGCCGCACTAAGGTCTCCCCGCAGCCTTCTCTTCTCCAGGCTGAACAGCCCCAACTCTCTCAGCCTGTCCTCGTAGGACCTGGTTACTCTGGATTGGAGGGATTCAAATTGTCCATCACTGATTATTATGATTATTAATTAATTATCGTGCCTTAGTAATATCTATATGAATTTTACACAGCACTGTAAGTGGTCAAAAGGCATGGGTTCACCTAGTAACCAAGTAGACAGCTGAAGCAGCTGTCGATAGGATACTCGTGGTGTTACAGTCCGCAGAGAGGGAAAGACATCTGCAGAGGTGCTTCGGTTTACCTTAAGGTCTTAGGTCTACACTGGAAATTAATCTGAGCCATAATTCTTCTCAGCCTTGGGTTTCAGTTGCAGATTTTCACTCCATATCGATCAACGTAATGAGAAATCTCTGTTTGTTTTAATTCTCCTGGGTAAATGCTGCCTCAGAAGGAAGCTTTCACTTTCAGCAATAATCTTTTCAAACACTCCAGTTATATATAGTATAAGGTGGAGCTTAGGCAGATGTTTAATAAAAAAGTCAAATTACTGGCAAGGTATCAGAGCAGAACTTGCTTTTGCTAAAACCAACTTTGACAAACGCTTTAAAATTGTTCCTTTCATTCAGGTTCAGCCTTCTCAGTGAAAAGCTGACAACAGCCCTGGCCACACAACAGCAGAAATCTCCCAACAGATCTTCAATTCAGCACTCAGCCGAAGGGTACATCTTTTCTATTATCCACGGCTCCGGGATCCCATTCTAACACACGCTATTGATGTTTTCAGCAGAGCTGAGTAATTGCTCCTGCATTCAGGGGAGTCCTCACTTCTCAGGCTGTCTCTGCTCGCTAGGCTCAGTTTAGCAGCTGGGGTCAGGCAGTTTCTGCAGGCAAAAGATAGGTGAGGCGAGGGCACACGCATTTTCTGGTTGTTAGAGAGGGTTGCTGCTTTTACCTTCCAATCATTTTTTCTCCTCCTTGCCCTTTCTGAATCTTCACGTATTTTTGTCAAGGACTGAATTCCAATCTTCCTCTCAAATTGAATAAAGATTGTTATACGTAACAACCTAACTGCCATCCCTGTTCAGCTGCTTATGACAGCCCCCGCTATGGCTCAACGGTGAGGATTATAAGAATGTTATTGTGTGTTTGCATATAATGTATAATTACCACAACGCAGTAAATAAGCTGGACATATATTGATCAACACCACATAAACACCAGGCCTAGAACACTTACATCAGAAGCTGCTTACAGTTCTATTGCTTTAAATAATTGTGAAATTGTTTACTAGACTGCAGGTAGAAAAAAGAAATGTGAGTTTCTCAAAATGCTTTCTCTCTTTCCTGTTGAAACCAGCACTACTTGACTCCGTTATTCCCTTTCCAGTACGTTTTGTTAATCGCTTAGAAAGACTTTGAAAGTCTCATTTCTCCTCCTTGCATTTTCTTTTTGCCTTGTACTTCCTTACCAGAAGGAAGTAAGAAAATGTGGCACCGGGTCTTGTTCTGATGCTATTTCCTTCCCTGTCAAATTGGACGTTCATGCATATGTTCACACTATCTAGAGGACTCAGCCCATTCAGGGCCTCATTTTTATAAACAAAGTATTCAGCAGGACAGAGGTAAAAGTGAGATATATGCTCCTAACCCTCTGAAACGACTTTCTAAGTTGGTAAATGCTGCCTAAACCACTTAGCATTTTAATTGTTTGTACTTTAATTTAAGGTTTCTAGTCCAGTAAGTTTATAAAAGGGACATAAAGGGCAGACACAGGGTACTGGGAAGACAACAGGCATTCAGAAAGTTGCAAGAGACTCACTCATTTACTAAACTGTTCTTCAGTTTTTGCTTCTGTTGTTTTGCCTTGTTTTCTATTTTAGCGCTCAGGGCTCACTGAGGTCTTTTTTCGGCTTTTAAATTATCAGATTTAGTTCATAGAATCATAGAATCATTTGGTTGGAAAAGACCTTTAAGATTATCAAGTCCAACTGCACCTGTCCACTACTAAACCATGTCCCTAAGCACCTCGTCTGCCCGGCTTTTAAATACCTCCAGGGATGGGGACTCCACCACTGCCCTGGGCAGCCTGTTCCAATGCTTGACAACCCTCTCCGTGAAGAAGTTTTTCCTAATATCCAATCTAAACCTCCCCTGGCACAACTTGAGGCCATTGCCTCTCGTGCTATCACTTGTTACTTGGGAGAAGAGACCAACCCCCACCTCGCGACAACCTCCTCTCAGGCAGTTGTAGAGGGCGATAAGGTCTCCCCTCAGCCTCCTCTTCTCCAGGCTAAACAACCCCAGGTCCCTCAGCCGCTCCTCACAAGACTTGTGCTCCAGACCCTTCACCAGCTTCGTTGCCCTTCTCTGGCCACGCTCCAGCACCTCAATGTCCTTCTTGGAGTGAGGGGCCCAAAACTGAACACAGCACTCGAGGTGCGGCCTCACCAGTGCCCAGTACAGGGGAAGCTACTTCACTGGACAAGATTTGACCCTAAAACTTGAAAATTACAAAGTTGTCCTTTCGCAAGTGCTCACCCTAAGGTTTGATTCAACCAGTTCAGCTCATTCTCACTCCCTTAACAAATATTTTAATGAGATAGTTGCAGGAAAAAACTTCTTATGTAACAAATTGTATAACTGATCTTATCATTGCTTCAGAAAAGTTAGGTTGCAGCAGCCATCTGGGAAATAACAGCCTGAATCATCTTCCATACATACACATATAGATATAAATATATGTGTGCGCACATTTGACTCTTGCATGAATCACATACAAAGCTCTACTAAAATGCAATGCCAGCTGAAATCTTTTTTCAAAGCTGTTATTACTGAATGAAAGTTATACCCTTTAATGAATGATGCATTTGAGCCATTATAGATATGCAAAGACATCTTGTTTCCACTGTAGAGAATCTTTCAGCACTCAACAAAGCTTTAATTACTCATCTCTTGTGCTACTTCAGCATATGACTCAGTGTAGGTGTCATCAGGACCAGTGAAATGGAAAATGGGGGAAAAAGTATTGCATTGATGAAGGAACAGATTCATGCCCATTCTCCACTGTATGTGGTAAGGATTAGCTATGCCATTCTGCTTTGGAGGGCATGATACACCAAAAGGTGACAATTATCACTTCTACATCTACCATGATAAAGCAAACCATTTCCTAGGACTTTGAGGCAAGTTCTCCTTCTCTCCCAAATGAAAATGAGGTGTAAACAAGTGCTCAACACAGAAAAGCCTTGGCTTAATCACAACCAGACTGAAGTCAAGGAGGCTCCTTTTGGAGTAAAGTACTCTGAAAGCCAGGCTGTAGTTACGCTGTCCTTCATGCAAGATCTGTGCACTACCAGATTGCCCATCAAAACACATTTAATATGATCCGAGTGTGAGTACACACTTTCCTTTCTTTCAAATTAATCAAAAAACCCTCCCATGATTTAGTATTTATAGCAACTACTGTCTTAAAAACAAAACTGTATCTGCTGAAGTGTACAAATGATACTTGATTTGACCTCAAGACTGTCAGGACATATCGCCATGTTATTTTCCTTGTTCTGTTTTTGGAACAAATTTGAAGTGAACCTGTATCAGTTCAGTTTTTTGCTTTGTGAGGTTATGGCTGGTTTGATCTGCTACTAAGTTGCCTCTCATCAGACTTCTTGTTAAATAGAACCAAGGCATAAGGGTGTAAATGATGTAGTACCATTTGTATTAAAAACCTTACACATATAGTATATTATTTAAAATATTTAAGTAATTTAATATAGAAATAGCTACATTAAGGGAGTAGAAATTTATAATAATAATAATATACAGACATTAAATATTGTAAATAATAAAGCACCTGGCATTGCCTGTAGAAGTAGGAGCAGTGGTGAATCAGTACTTCCACTGAAAGGAAATAAGGTCTTTCTCCACAATGGATGCAGAAAAGTTGATAAAAGACCGGAGAGGAAGCCCTTCCTTCTACAATGATTTTCAAGGAGATGTGAATATCTGTGTAAAATCCTGGACTATCGGTTTAGATCTTTCTCTAACCACAGTTTGTATATTGTAAAGGCTTCATCTGAGGGCAATGTGAATGGGATCAAAACATTTCTTTGCAAGACTCTTTCCCAGGAAAACTGACATATTCTCCTTACACATTCCCACATTATGGAAACTATTACCCTTTATGTTCTGTTCAGTATGGATACTTACATACTGATGACTTGGGCCAAACAACTATTAAACAGGCTGTCAGAGAAACTAATAGCTGCTGAATAAAAGAGAAGGACATAATTAAGTTAAATAGCTGTATAAAAAATTGGAAACTGAAGACAGGAATAAACAATTATTTCTCCCAATGGATGAAGTTGGTAATGGGATCCCTCTCAGTGCTGTTCTATAACCTAGGATGGCCAAAATACTTGTAACTGATTTAAAAAAGAAATGGGCAAATGGTAATGTGATGTTTTGCTGATGACAGTATTTGGAATAGAGAGGAAAAAGGACTACTCTGAGGAGTTATAGAAGGATGTTTTGATGCTGATTGACTTTAGATTGAGTAGGTAGTGACAAAAATATAGCACAAATAATAACCTACAAATCTAATCTTGAGAATTATTAGGAAAATAATAGCGAACAAAACTGAAAGTGTCAGCATGGTGCTGTATAAATCCATGGACCTCTCAGTGTCAAGTTCTGATTGTCCTCCTCCAAAACATACAGGGAACAAGAACAGGTACAGAGAAGGAAAGGATGTTCAGAGGTGCTGAACTGCATTTGTGTAAGCAATGATTAGGTATGCTAGGATTCTTTAGTTCAGAAAATAAGACAGCTGATGAAGGGTGTGGTAGAAGTCCATGAAGTCATGAGAAGCCTATGGAGATGGGTTGAGGCATTAACTGAAGATAGGAGGAAATATCTTCAGAACAGGTTTAAAAAAACCCCAAACAACCAAACCCCAAGACAATTCTTCATGCAAAATACAACTAGTTATGGAACTCCTCACCAAAGGATATTTCAGGTACTAAAAGTTTTCATGGGTCCAAGAGCAAACTGAATTTCACAGAATATAAAACCAGAGGACTCGCATTCCACACTAACCATTCCTTATCCTGAAATAGTAGGATTCTGTGAGAGTAGTTGTGGGCAGTACAACTAAGATATACAGTGCCCATATGCTTGCTCTGTTCTTGTCCAGACATCCACTTTTGGCCACCATTGGAGAGAAGTTACCAGGCTGGACTGAGTGTCTGGTGCCATCCATTGCATCTGCTTTTGTCTTCCTAATATTTTTCAGCCCTGGCCAAGATGAAGAAGAAATGAATCAAAGATTTCATTTTTTTAACTGATGTGTGTGATGGCATCTTAACAGAAAAGACTGAAAAAAATTGTCTTAGTGCTTCATAATAGTTCATGGTTTATGAAAAGAAAGTATACAGGTTATCGTCATAATAAGGACATGTTTGATCAACTTTGCAAAGAATGAAAATGATTTACAGTTTGCTTCCTTGGAAGAGATAAAATGTGCAAAATTATGTATTTCTACTTCAATACATAATTTTGTGAAAAAGTTAAAGTTTTAATCAATGCATATTTATTAAATAACTTGCCATTTCCTTCAGCATTGAGAATGAAAAATTTACAAGTATTTTTATCACTACAGTTTTATAAAAAATATTACATATGTCATCTTGTACTTAATTGTAACCTACTTACAGAACAAAAAGCCTAACACTCAAAATATCTTTTCCAAACATTGCTATCTGTTGCATTGTTGGCAACTTTCCCAGCAAGAAATAGAGGATTGGAAGTACCTGAATATAATATCCAGAAATGATTGCCTGGAGTTCTACCAAGTTTTTTCTCATTAGCAATAAACTCAATTGCTTTAGCCAACAAGAAAAAAAATAAAAATCTGGTGTTAGAAAGGTTCTGAAAAATACTAGGAATGGTAAATGAGTGCTATAGGTGGAGATTGCAGAAGACTCCAAGCATTTGCTCTCCCTTTATGACCTATTGTCTATTCTAGGTGGTTCATCAATATTGAAATTAGAATTAAGTCTAAGCTAACTTATCACGGGTGATTCAAACGTTGAGCATCTTGCATTGAAAACACAAATGCATCCTGTTCCAGACAGGAAGAAAAAGAACAGTTCCTCATAAGCTATTTGCCAGCATTTTCTGTGCCCTACTTCATTAGAGAGTGTGTGGTTTCTACATTATTTAGTATTTGCAAAATACATCAAAAAACTCATGTCCCTAGACATACTTTAACAGCTTGTCATTTTAGGTGGAAAGTATGCAGGCAAAATCTTTTGAAGTTGTTTGAAAATACATCGTGATACATGCTACTGAATTCCAATTTGGATTGGTAGAAACAAAAATGAACAGAGCCATTTATTTTCTCCTAGTACAGAAACAGAGGAGAGGAAGGGGGGAGATTAAAAGATTTTTTTTTTCCCCCACAAAGTAATTGGAATGATAACTTTTTTCTCTTCGTTTTTTTGCTCTCTCACTCCTTGAAATGCTAACGGCAGAAACATAATCACTTGTGCATATGACATGGGATAAAGATTGACTTCCATCTAGGCAAGAATCCAACTCCCTGATAGCATTCTGCCAATTAAGTGTACTTTATATTAAAAGAATTTGTTCTTCTCCTCAGTGGACTGGAGATATTTTTAATTCGTCATTAACAATCATTCAGGCTGCATTTCATACACGCACATACACACTATATGCAGAAAACGTGCTTTTACATTAAGAAAAATAACACAGTAGTTTTGAAGTGACTTCCACCAAGATTTGCTTGTGTTACAGAGGCTTTTTCCACTCTATTCTTTTCACCATTATTGAAACCTCAGACGACCAAGTCCTTGGGCAGCATATTCCCAGACTTTGCTGTCTAGCATCAAAGACACCCCCACGCCGCGTAGCAGGATGCCTTAACACACGTTCCAGCAGGCATCAGGCCATGAAAGACTTTCACATGTCAGGAAAAAAGAAATTAACAGCATCCAATGTGGCTATGGTATATGCATGGGCTATTGACAAAGCTCTGGGATTTATTGATGGCGTTTAGCAAGTTGTTTGGCTTCAATATGTCATGATCATAGGATAATACTGAAAATACATAAGCTGTAATTTTTTAGAACACTAGCAGTCCTATTTATTTATTTATTTATTTATTATTTTGAATTGTGGAGATACCGAAATTGAAGTACAAGCCTTTCAGAGTTGCCATGACAACTGGGCACTTTTCTTTGATCAGTGATTATAGTTGTACCATTTTGGCATCAGGCATGAACTTTGATTGCTATGGTAACGTCACAGACATAACTTCTACTTTATTCATCTCAGACTTTGTTCTCTAAGAGCCTCTGCTTGTCGTTTGTGAGGAAGCTGAGAACTGTGTCAGCTGCGTCAGAGAGAAGCTGTTAGGAACAACACGAAATGGGCTTTCCCAGTTTAAAGAATACTTCGCATCAAGAAGTGATTCACTCAATGCTCTCATTATACTTAGTAGCTGAGCTCTTGGCTGATGTAAATGGGGGTAGCTCCATCAAGGGCAGTAAAGTCTCTTGAATCCCAATTGGGCGCTAGGCAAAACCACATTTCCCTGGTTGCATATGCATTGCTAGAGGTGAAGAATCCCCACTGCCACTTATTTATGGTCTAGTTTAGTGTTCAAACAGTGAAAGGCAATGTACAGGAAAGGGTAGGGATGACAGAGAAGATCAGAGGAAAAGAGGGAAATTTAAAAACAAAAAGCAAAGAAACAAAAAAACAGAAGAACATGTTTACCAGACTTGGCTTAACTTTTTGAAATTCATCTCAATTTGGAGATGAAAAAAGTTTTATCACTCTTTATAGAGATTTTGTATTAGAAAATTCATGCAGTACAATGGTAGGAAATTGACCTGAACTGTGAAAATAATGAAGAGATTCTGAAAGACTATTAGTTCTCATAGGCAATACAGAAGTGATGGCTTTTTGTGATCCATACAGAACAAGCAAAAGGATATATTTCTTCATATAACTTATATTTAAACTGTTACTCTTCACCAAAGCATGCTCCAGAGGCTAAATGTTTTCAGGTACAGAAAGCTCTGAAGAAATTTAGGATGGCAAAGTCTATTGAGGGTTATTAATATAAAGACATAATTTTCTTTCAGGAAGACTCTAAACTACACATCACTGGAGGCTGGGAAAATATGGCAGGGTAATATCACTACACGGCTGATCTTCTAAACTCTTCCATGAACAAGCACCAGTGCAAGTGGGATACTGAACTAGGTGAACTTGCTATTTGACTTGCTGTGGCCATCCTCATGTTCTTATATTCATAAGGCTGTGAATGAATAAATAAGGATGGCTTCATAGAATCAGAGAGCGGTTTGCGTCGGAAGGGACCTTTAAAGATTATCTAGTCCAACCCCCCTGCCATGGGCAGGGACATC
>VYZW01032544.1:1337-26251 GCA_013401315.1 Balaeniceps rex | reverse complement strand
AATCTTGTTGATACTGGAATTAAATAATAATGTGCGGATATCAGGCACCGATCACTTCAAACAACAACAAATACCAATCTGGTATCTTATTAATCATTAAAATTAGCCCTGTGAAAAGCAGCAGATCCTCAACTGGTATGAACTGGCATTTCTCCACTGAAATCAGTGGCATTGGATTAATTTTCCTTTGTGGGAGATTTGACCCATTATGTTTTTATATTTCCCCCCACCCCACATTTTTGTTAGATCTTACACTAGGGCTGGCACAGTCTAGCCTTCGTAGAGATAGATGTACATCAAAGAAAATTATCATTATGATGGGCTAAATTGTGAACTCATCTCCTTTTCGTGGTGTTTCAGTTCATTTTTAACATGATTCATTCGAAAGAGGAACATACTTGGGACAGATAGAGGTGCAAAGCAGAGCATGGTGTTTCAGGGAAAGATATGTGACTGAATGCAAGCCCGTTATTCTCTCTTATGCACCCGTACATTATAGGAAGAGGCAAAATTCCTCTGTGTTGCTCAGTCCAGCTATGAAGCAGAGAATAATATTCCATGCAGAGGCCTCCATTATAAAACAAACTGTTAAAGAGCAAAGGAATTATTTTCTCTTAAGGATTCAGTTTCAAATTATCACAATTTGGTAAGTCAGCTAAGTTGTAATGGCTTATATGCACAACATAAGCCTGTAGGAAACATTAATGCATGATAAGTGAACTCTTTTATATGGATGTTTGGCCTTTTCATAAGTGCTAAGTAAAGGAACTTAGCTTAAAATTATTTCAGTGTGTTTAAGTTATGATAAGGTTCGTTACATGTGCCATGCAGCTGACAGAGTGCATCTGATCAGTAACCATTGCTCAGTTGATGATATAATAATTCTAATTGGGTCATTAATTTGAACCTTCAGCTGGTACCTTGTAAGTCAAATTTTCCTTGCCTGGCTCAGGTGCAAAGCCTTAGCAAACTGAAAGTAACAATTCTTGCGAGCACAGGAAGGAAAGTTTCTTCTCATGCTAATTCAGTGCAAAACAGGAGCTTCTCTTCTCTAGACACCCAAGGACTGTCTGTTTCAGCTCGTGTCAGACTCTTGTTTCCAACCAGCTGCCACCACTCTCTCTACTTTGTGAGCCAAAGGGAGACGTGCTGCTCTTCCAGACCAACCTCTGTAACAACACAAAATTCTATCCGACAACTTGTTTTTCCCATCCAGTAATTTGTCTCAAACTGATCTTGATTTAAAGATGCTCACAATGAAGATTTTACTAATGATCCCTGTCACCCTGCTTAACAGTGTGTTCTCATTTCTGGTTTGATTTGTCTAGCTTTAATTTCCTCTTAGTGTCTTCTGTTTTCCCATTCTTTGCCAAATTGTAAGGGTGCCAGAATCAGAAATTATGTCTTCTATAGGTACTTAGATATTTGACATAAAGAGATAAATGTGGTTCATTGCTTAGTTCCTTTCCTTTTAGTGTTTTAAAAAGTTATTCATGTATAAAATTTTATGGTGTAGATGGCTGGTTCTTTTCATTATCATTTTATGCTATAATCAGCTACAAAAATCTTTCACTTAATTCAGCACACCCATGAATTAATACTACCAGACCACTCCGTTTTATTTGGCATCCTGTCTAGCTAGACTGTTGGGTCTGCTCTGAAATCAGTTATGCAAATTACCCATTGATTTAATAAGTAAGGGGATAGCCTTGTGCATATGTACCATATTGATGGAGTGCAGCAGAAGGTGTTAACCATACTGAGTGTCTTTTCACATTGATATTTGGAGTTATTAGCTCAGCTGCCCAAACTATAAAACTTAACTGATGCGATGTTGTGTCTGGGCTAATTAACCCTGTTTCTCTGTGGAGCTAATTAGCTTGGGTGCCGTGCTGTGGTGGCAGAGCTATCATATACATGGTTCTGGCTCTGTCTTGTTTTCCTCCAGCTTAGGAATCTCTATACCTTTCTTTCATCTATGATATACACACACACATATACTACCCCACCACAAAAGACCCTGGATAGATATTAAAAAAAACATCAGCCATGGCCATTAATCAGGATATCAGGGACTGCTCACTCACCTTTTCTCAATGTACAGGGAAACCTTTCTACATCAAGATCTTAGAAATGTTAACCAAACTCCCATGTCCAAATCAGTGACAAAACCAGACTCTATCAGAAAAAAACAAGTCATGTAGCCAGAAAGAAAAGAGCTGGCAGAAGTTCTGGGAAGTGAGGTGCTCCACATCAGTTTTGAGTATGGATCGTGAATTCCAGTCATGGCTAATTACCTGAAGACCATCACTAGCAGTTGACTGGATGTGGTTTCCTCACTTCTCTACCCCCACATTCTAGAAGGACAAAAGAGTAGGAGAGGAGTTTTAGGAAGAGCACCAGAAGGGTAATAGCATCATACTCCTGGAGGATCTTCATTCCTTGCTGGTCAGCGTAAGAAGAAAGGGGAGGAGATTCTCAAGGGCCAGCTTTACTTCAGACAGACAATTTTCCTGGGTATCTTCTACAGTCAAGAATATTTTTTTTTTCTCCAAGAAAACTGAAACAGCTGAAATAAGCTCCTGCTTTGAGGCAGGCTCTAGAGAGCCCATCCGTTTTTGTTGACTACACTATGAAGCTGAAGAACCCAAAATCTCTGTGCTAAATACCCTCCTTGCCAAGACAACATGGTATGAAGATATCTGATACAGATCTCATTGGGAACAGGAATCATCCCACTGCATCGCTACCCAAGGCCTTGGCTGACTGAAGGTAGTAAGTTCAGGAGTAGTACCGTGCAGCTGTCATGGGACTTGGACTTACCAGCTTCACAATCCTGACATGATACAACATACTTACCTGTTGATGTACGAGTGCAGCTTATTGCCAGCTTAAGGAGGAAGGGGCGTAGATTGTCTTAAGTCACTATAGAAGGATCTGATCCCTGCCTCTAAACCCAGACTCACCTAGAAGAAGACTCATGGTAAGAGGCTGTATTAAATGATAGGAAAAGAGAGTTGAATAAAAGAATCTTTGCTTATGTGGAAGACACCAGTTCTCCAAGCATCCAAAATACCAGCAACTAGCATTGCAAGCTTCAAAACTTCAGGTGATCTGAAGGGATGATGTATTTGTCCAAAGAAGCCTTGCAAACCACCTGACATTCACCTATCACTCAGAAGTGCCAACATCTTTGACAGCTGAACGAATTCAATTTCACACCTCCAGTGCTGCACGCTTTTCAGTTGCTTTCAAGGCTCAGGATTCTGTTGAAGGGTTTATTTGTCTGGCAGTTGACAATGATCTGCCATGAACATGTTTGGTTTTGAGAATCTACCAATGTCATACTAACACTAGATTTAAAGAAGTCCCCTGATAAGGCTTGAATTCACAAGGTCATGGTTTCCTTGGAGCACTTTACGCTTGGATAAAAACACAGCTCCCATAGAAGTAAAGTGCAAAATACTTGAACTAGTTGGAGTTGTCCTGTCTGTATAAGAGTTTGTTTCTTAGTGGATGCTCTCTGGGGTAGATTCTGATGGCAAGACAACTTTTAATTGATGTTTGGAGAGGAATCTGGAATGATTTGCTCAATGACTTGCTGGAATGACTCACATCCGACAGGAAACAAGGCAGTGATAAACTCAAATGAGGCTGTGGGAGGCAACATGCTAAAAGCTCATTATGAACATCATTCCTTTACCCACTCTTATGAAGCGTAACAGAACACAGGTTTTTCCAATCAGTTTAAAGTGAACGGCAGAGAAGAATTAAGGCAGGACATGCTTTCAGGCAATGTCCCCTTCTCTAGGTAGAAAAGCTGGAGAGTAATCTTTAAATTAATCTTAACTTGGAGAAACCCTGTCTTCCTCTACACGTGGCATGTTCTGGTAACTGTGGAAGGAAATAGTCGGTTGCGCCGCCTTCTACTTATTTGGAGTGGCTGGTGCTCTATGAAGTGTCAGTGTTAATATGACATGTTTAGGAGAGATGAAAGGTGGACAAGCTATTATGCTTAATGGGGCCAGGAAGAGTCCAGCTCCACGGCCACCCTTTGAAGGAAAGGATCCCAAGAGTGCTTGTATTTAGTTCCCTATCCTTCACATAGATGAAGACTATTATCAGCTTTTGCTTTGGTTTTATTTCCTCTAGGCTAAACAACTCCATCCATCTTTGCTCCTTGACTATGCAGTCTTCTCCCTGATTAAGGAGGGTAGGACACACACTACCTGTTACTTAGATAGTCAGTGAAAAAAAATGCTTATAGGTTATCATTCACATAACACATTTTGTGCATCTCCTTTGAGTTTAGATCAGTAATTAGAAACTAGTTCTCAATTCCTTGACCATGAATGGACGGGAACTACTTCTGCTAGAAATGCACCCCCTACATTATATCAAATAAATCGTATCTGTGTTCCTCTGAGAATTCTGTCTTCATTCCACTACAAGTTATGGATTACCTGAGTGGGGATACAAGAAAGATCTGCATTTCTGCATAACCAGTTAAATTGAGACACGTCCTATTCCTTTGTTTGCCATACCTGTTGTAATATATGTCTGGAAAATTTCAGAGGTGTTCATATTACTCATGGCATATTGTAATAATCATGGTGTGTTTTGTTTGAAAAACAGTTTCCTACTGAAGAAAACAGTAGACAGGTACCTGTAATTTGATCATTTTTGTGAAAGCTCTGCATTTCTGACTTTGGTACACTGTCGATGTATGCTGGATAGCTGCATCCTTGATACATGCAAAATTAGCAGCAAGATATATATAGGAAATTCTTAAAAAGTACTCATTAGGCAGTCATCATTACCCAATTATGCTAATGATTCACAAGAAATGTGAACTGGTAAATGAGGACTGTACTTTAAGATGGAGCTTTCAGAAGATCTGAATTGGAGGACGTTTTAATGCAGTCTGCAGTGAAACAGCAATGGAAGAATTGTAGAAGTATGGTGATATTTTAGGCAGGGCCGTTGCATGAAATTTTTAGCAGACAACCAAAAAATAAGCCATCTGTTTACATAGGTAATTAAATCATATTTCCTGGTGAAGTAGAGTGTAATGCAACTGTCACCAATAGTATGGACTTTAGGCATAACCCTATGTTGGTGGTTACATTGAATAGAGGCTCTAGTAGGACCTGGTAAAAACAGAAGGAGGTAGAAAAGAAATAATGGACAAATATGTTGGGAAGAATTTTGCTGCCTTTAGCTATCCAAAACTTAGGTGACTAGTCTAAATTAGGCTCTTATGTACTTTCAATCATCTGTGAAGAGAGACAGATACTTACAGAGTGATTCATCCCATCTTAAAATAGTTAAGGTATCTCCAAAAAAATGCCTTCTAGAGGTACCCAGAAGTACCTTTCTCTCCATTGACAGTAAAAGGAACCTTATCAACTAGATGAGACTACATATTTAAATTTTTAATAGCTATCATTAGATTTTTAAATGGTGTTTGGAGTTTATTTTTGAGCCCGACCAAGGCTGTGATTCAAGGGCTCAGAAATCTTTCAGGTTGTTGTTCTAGTGACGAGTATTTGATTAGAGCAAGTTGGAAATTTTCCAAGTGGATTTTTTTCCTCTTCAGAAAATGCTGATGCATAAGAACAAAAATGGTTCACAAAAAAAAGATTTTTATAAGGGCACTATATAAATACAGAATACATAGTCTTAGTCTAATCCTGACATAACACTTTAAAAAAATGTTCATGTTGAGAAGACGACACGGTTTGGCTGTAACTAGGTCTATTGCCTCTATACATACATGCTGCTGCATATATACTCTTTCGAAGGTGTAACAATTAGCGTCCTAATGCAAGGAAGAAAATTAGGATTACCTCCAGCCAGATATGAGAGTTCCCATTTGTCTTCTTTGTAGTCTAGTATCTGGGTGCCTCTGGCTTGTGGTGCTTTGATGTAATTGCTCTAACACAACACTGTCTGTATTTCTGTCTCCTTTCTAGATTGAATAAGCCTCCATGATTCCTCTATGAGAGGGATTTCACTGTTCAAATGTCTACCTAAACCAGTCAACCTGGGCTGCCTGCAAAATCAAGAGAGATGAAATCAATATAATCAGTGCGCACAGTGTAACTGAGATCAAGCTAAAACAGATGGATCACTCCCTAGAAGTACGGTGCCACACAGTAGACATTTAAAGCTATGTGAGATGACACCGATCCTCTGCATGCACCTACTTTTAAGTTCAGTGTGGGAACAGGTTTTCTCAGTACAGCTCAGTAATTCCTTTTCACTCCTCAGGGCAATGCAGCATCAGAGATTTATGCCTTAGAAACTTGTGACCAGTGCTACAGTGGTAAGAACTTTCTTAAAACACAGACAATAAGTTCCATGGTTTTAATAAAATGGCGAAAAAAGGATGTTGGGAAAATGCAAATATTTGTTCTTCTTATATCTTTCTTCATTCTAGAGCACCTGCCTTATGAACTGTAGTTTAACCTCTCAAAATACCTTTGATGAATCACTTCAATTTCTTTTAGGAGCCTGAGATCCTCCTCCCCCACCACACCCAGGGAAGATGCGAAGACAACACTGGAGGTTTTGCACTTTTAACTGATGTCATGGTATCATCTACTCCACAAAAACAAGCACAGTAGCCTAAAAGTAACCATATTACAGAAAGATAGTATGGAGCCATAGATTTTGGAGAACGCTGGGCATGTTCAGTCAAAAAAAGCATCTTCACAGTTTTCTAATAGAATATCCACAAATAAATCTTTGTATAATTTTGGAAAAAAATATTTTTTTCTTTTTTTTTTATCTTTTCAGGTTCTGTAAGGAGGTCCAAGTGTTTAGCCTTTTGTAGTCTGCAATTTTACGGTATTATCTGCCTGAACAATGAGAAAAGACTATTTTTATCAAGCAGTTGTCAAAAGACTATATATAATTTTTCAACCATATGTAGTGCATGTTTATTGCTGAGATGAACAAGCTTCAAACATTTCTGGTAAAAGCACTTTAAATAGCTTATTTGAGGATGGCAGTTGTTTACCAGCTGACGCAAATCAGAAAAGAAAATAAAAGATGTAAGAATCTGTTAATGCAATAGAGGGGAAAAAATCTGGATTTGACATCATTATATAGCTGAATAATACAGCATAGATAGCACAAAATAGCATAATAGAACCCAAATTTTTGCTCTAATATTATAACTTTAAAGTAGTATTAGCAACAGCTAATGGCTTAATCTGAATGTAGAATAAACAGGAAAAAAGTGAAAGTAGGACTTCTTTCAGGACACTTCTGAAAATTCTGGAAAATATATTCTTCAAACAAATGTTATTTTTCCAAGTCCAGTAAAAAAGGGAGTGAAATGAATATAGGACGATGTGTTTAGGCCTGACATGGAAACTTTCCCATTAAAACTTGTATGCATTTAAGCAACTCTCTGGTGAGACCTCACCTGGAGTACTGCGTCCACTCTGGAGCCCTCAGCCCAAGAAGGACATGGAGCTGTTGGAGCGGGTCCAGAGGAGGCCACAAAAATGATCTGAGGGCTGGAGCACCTCTGCTACGAGGCCAGGCTGAGAGAGTTGGGGCTGTTCAGCCTGGAGAAGAGAAGGCTGCGGGGAGACCTTAGTGCGGCCTTTCAGTGCTTAAAGGGGGCCTAGAGGAAAGATGGGGACAGGCTTTTTAGCAAGGCCTGTGGTGACAGGACAAGGGGTGATGGTTTTAAACTAAAGGAGGGCAGATTTAGGCTAGATAGAAGGAAGAAATTTTTTACAATGAGGGTGGTGAAGCACTGGAAGGGGTTGCCCAGAGAGGTGGTGGAGGCCCCATCCCTGGAAACATTCCAGGTGAGGTTGGACGGGGCTCTGAGCAACCTGATCTGGTTAAAGATGTCCCTGCTCACTGCAGGGGGGTTGGACTAGATGACCTCTGAAGGTCCCTTCCAACCCAAAGCATTCTATGATTCTATGATTCTAACTGGTCAAGACAAGGATTAATTGAGAAAAGCTGACCTCTGTCCTCTGTACCTGATACTGTGAGCAGTGTATTATATCAGAAAGGAATAGGGAATGAGGGAGTTGTTTGAAAAAAAAAATTCTAATTCAACACTTTATTAGCTATGGCATTTAGATGTACTTCCCTGCTCTGTGACAGATGCTTATGTTGAATTGAAGGTATGTCACTTAGGTCCAGCTAGTACAAGGTACTCATAGGTAGAAGTCACTGCCAAGCTGTTTGGGTGGGACTCACTTTACATAAATTTAAGTATTTGCAGCATAGGGGTAGGGTTCAGATCCAAATGCAGGCATGTAAACGTAAGGCTGAGAGTCAGCTTCCATATAAAGACAACACAATTTAGCAGCTCTATTCAAGCTTCCTATATTGTAACCATCTAGTGTTGCTGAAGTTGCCCTGATGTATCTGGGGCATCTTCCAGATATGGCACTGGATGCGCAGAATGCCCCTTGCTAAACCAGCGCCTGGCAGGTTGACCTGTGCTGACTCAAACAGCTCTACCTCTGCATAACTGAGTTTAGCTCCAGATGTTCACTAACAGCAATGGGAACCATACAGGTGAACCCAGCTCACATTTAAAATTTACATAGTCAATAAACAATATAGAAACCTAACCTTATGTAGGAAGAATTCAATCCTAGGAGGTGGATTTAGCATTTAACATTGACACCTAGTGTCAGGTCCGACTCCTAGAGACACTAAGGCATCCCAAGCTGATCGATATGGTGCAGAACACCTATACACTTCTGTAGAGGCAACTGAAGGCCAGCCTGGATATGACAGAGCATTTAAAATTGCACTACATGTTTACATTTAAACATCTAAATCATATCTTAAGTTGGCACCTAAGGGTTAAGGATCTAAATACGTCTAAAGGTTTGGGTTTTAGGACTTGATTCAGTTGCACAGACACAGGCATATGGCGCTGCTTGAGATGCCAGTCTTTTGTTGAGTGGACTTCATTCACTCCTGGTATAATTTCACTGAAGTGACACAAAGGATGTGCCCTCATGTGCAGATGACGTTATCTAACTTGAAAGAATTCATGATGACCAGAGGCTCGATGAAATTGTCTTTCTTGGATTCAGTTGTAACAGATGGTCTCTTAAGCCCTTTTTTTTTTTATTTTTCAGCTAGGGGAAAAAAGGCTGAACAGAATTAACAATTTTAGCGTTCCTGTTTTTACATATGAACAAGAAAAACAAAGCAACAAAAGCCTTTAAGGAGCTCTCTAAACACCATCAAACAAGACGAAAATGCTAGGACTGACTGATTATCCCTGAGATCCACAATCAACTTTCTTTTCTACATTTTTTTTAATTCACTACTCAGGGTTTTTTTTTCTGTAGATAATACTATTGTTTGGGAATGGAATATTCTTTTCTTCTAGATTTTATATTCACCACCTCTGAGATGGCCAAAGGAATCTGCAAAGAAAAGAAAAATCTGTTCAATACATAGGATGATGAAGAACATTGAATAGTCTTTTTTTCCCCTTATCAGACACTAAGCCAATGTCATAATACCATGATGCTCCCCACTATCACGAAAAACTGGAAATAAAGTCTTCCACTACTTTTTGAAAGTTACAGCAATTCCATGTTAAACACATCAATATTCTTAGTTTGTTAGTGGCAAGCTACTTTAAAGTGAGATTTACACAAAGGAATCTCCTTAAAGGATGCTGATTGAAATCTGACAGCAAATATCTAAGTCTTTTTCTTTGACTAAGAAACTCCTCGTGTGTGTACGGCTCAGTGTATGCTCAGCTACTCACAACCACTTTCTAGAAGACTGCCATGTACGCATAAGTGGTTTCTTCCCCCCCACTCCCCTTCATTATTTCAGTATTTTATCTGAGGAACTATGCCAGCTCCCTAAGAGAGATGCTATTGGTTTTTCAGAATTCCTTTGAGCATCGTCGAATGACCTTGCTATAGTTATTCCCACGTTCATCACACTTGGCTCAAATAGAGCTGTGCAATCTACATCTGCGTATAAATTATTCAGTGCGTCTTTATTGCTTCATAAGGTTAATGTGAGAACATTAGTTGATATAGGTTAGCTGAACTCAGTTTGTTCAGAAGCTGTATTAAAAACAATACTTCAATGGTAAACCACCACAAGACTTTTATAACGTACCCTTTACGCTCCATCAGTAGCACAGGCAACAAATGCAAAACTCTGTAATTAACGGTATGGGGAAAATCTGGATATGTAAAATTTAATTACCTCCACTGAATTTAGCCAGAAAATCAGGTTAATTACCCTATTTTAAGATACCACAGAGACTAAAAATGAAAATCATAGCTAAATAACACAGAGTGGTACCAGAAAAGAAGTCTTATGAAAAGTTCAATGGTGTTTAACAGCCAGGTCCTGGGTTCACGTCTTTTGTGAAGATCATTGCACTCCAGCTCCATTCTGAGCTTTCACTTCCTGCTGGGGAAAGAGTTTCTTTTTATTAATAATTGATATTGATATTATAACAGTTCTTCACCTCAGCTGGATACCACAACTGATTTTGGAAGCTAAGCTTTCATCCTTCAGCTCAAAACAAGTACAATAACTGGTAAGCTATAGACCTTAGCAAGAAAATAAGTGAAAAGACTCTCTTCAGCCCCACTGTCAACCCTGGGCTGACAAAGGAGGAACACACACACATACAAGAGAAGGGTGCATTTTCTTGCAGCTCTAACAAAATGTTCTGGTAAGTGAAAAACTTCCCTCCCTCCCAGCTCTCTCTCAAAAACGCAGCATTCCTTTAAGGACAAACCAAGCAATTTCTTCTCCATTTGATTTACTTTCTTTTCCAGCAATAAGACTGAAGCCTCATTGATTGGCACAAGTTTCACCTTTTTGCTGGCCGAATTCTGCTCCACAAAACCCAGGAAAACCTAAAACCTTAATGGGAAGAGTTAAATATTGCAGGATCCACTGACACCTACCCAGTCTGCTGCAGTGTAACTTGAGAGGGATCAATTCTGCTTCCTACGTCACTGGCATTTCTACCTGTTGTAGGAAATAAATGATCAGGGCATTCACAGTATCTCTCCAAAACATCTACATATATATGAAGCAAGATTTTTTTTTTAAATCTTTGAAAATAAAAGGCTGTGCTGGAAAGAAAATGCTACTTTCTGTTAAAGTAGTTCTTGTGCTACTAAAACACACAGTAATATACATAACAAAATATTTTGTTCTACCTTTAAAAAAAAGACATGCTATTCACAGGGTCTCCCTACTTTCAGAAAGCGTTCTCATTGCATGTTTTACTCAATCTTCTCATCATCCTTTCTTCCCATTTTCAAGAGAAAAGTGAGTTGGAAAAGGGAGTCATACTTTCTGTGATGGTTTTAATTTTCTTTTCTCATTTCTTGGAATAAATAAAAAATATGAAAATGCTTATCAAAACCTTTCCTTGTGCCATGTTATTGTCATTCACAGTATCGTTGCATCTAAACCTTTTTGATTTTTTTTTGTTGTCACAGAAAAGATTTGCGAAGCAGCCCAGGTCTGAAAAATTATACACTGGTGTTATTTTAGACAGGCTTCCACAGTTTCACACAAAAATCTGTTTTCTAGTAGTCTGTGATAAAATTCCTGTAGTGGGGATCAGTGTGTAGGCAGAGGAAAAATGGCCAAATTCTGCAGCTTATTAGACATATTGGTGTGCTTTAAGCAGATTCCTTCTGGCCATAGACAACTCCAAGATCTACATATGTAGTTTGCCTTTCCCTTTCCCTTTGCCTTCTCCTTGCCTTCCTCTTGCCTTGCCTTGCCTTGCCTTGCCTTGCCTTGCCTTCTCTTTTCTATACAGCCCTTTTACATTACCTTTAAGCTTGTATCCTGCTCCAGAAGCATCTCATTGAACAACAGTTTGGAAACCTTGAAGGGCAGAAGGTACATTTATACTCATAGCCTGTGGTCTAGGCCAACTCCAGAAATAAACTTCAGAAATAAGGGCAGAATGTTCAATGTCAATGCTAGAAATTAGGACCAGATGTGACTGTCAACTCAGCAAGAACAATAGTGGGAGTATTTATCAGGGCAGACTCAAGCTCATGCTACTGAGCACATCATTGGCCAGATACAAGCCAGTTCTGCTCTGGAAGATGTAGTTATACAGTTACCCTAATACCCTAATGTCCTGGTTTTGGCTGAGTTAGAGTTAATTTTCTTCCTAGTAGCTGGCATAGTGCTGTGTTTTGGATTTAGTATAAGAATGCTGATAACACACTGATGTTTTAGTTGTTGCTAAGTAGTGCTTAGACTAGCCAAGGATTTTCTTTTTCAGCTTCCCATGCTCTGCCAGGTGCGCAAGAAACTGGGAAGGGGCACAGCCCAAGATAGTTGATCCAAACTGCCCCAAGGGCTATTCCATACCATATGATGTCATGCTCAGTATAGAAACTGGGAGGAGTTGGGCGGGGGACAGCAATCGCTGCTTGGGGACTGGCTGGGCATCGGTCAGCGGGTGGTGAGCGGTTGCATCACTTGTTTTCTTTTCCCTGGGTTTTGTTTGTCTCTCTTGTTCTCCTTTTCATTGCAATTTTTACTACTACTACTACTACTACTACTACTACTACTACTACTACTATTATTATTATTATTTTATTCAATTATTAAACTGTTCTTATCTCAACCCACGAGTTTTCTTACTCTTGCCCTTCCGATTCTCTCCCCCATCCCACCGGGGTGGGGGAGGACAAGCAAGCGGCTGTGTGGTGCTTGTTTGCTGACTGGGGCTAAACCACGACACCTAATATTTGAGCATATGTGCAGCAAAGGAAGAATTATTCAGTCTTGCTGCATGGTTGTCCATGCACCACTATTTGCTGAATGGTGCACACATGACAAGATTTAAGTGGGCCCTCTAAAGGTTATAGATAGTGTTTCTGAAAACATAAAAGTACCCGACCCCTGGGTTTTAGTGAAGTCTTCCTGCAGTAATTGAAAGCGTGCTGCCATCAGTGTGTGCCCTGCCCAAAAGCAAACGGCTGAACAAACAGCAACACTGCATGTGAACATGGTCAGAGCAGCGTGCAGTCTCACCAGGACGCCCTGGAGAGCTAAAGCTAAAAGACAACAAGTAGAGATAAAAGCAGCAAGGAAAAAATAGAGAAAACGATTTTTCCTGCCTATTGGCCGACAAGTAGAGATAAAAGCAGCAAGCAAAAAAATAAAACAAGTAATGTTTCTTGCCTATTGTTTACCAAGGCACACTGTATTCCTAGAACGTGGTGAATATTACCGCACTTTTTCTGCAGAAAAGAAAGGAAAACTTGACATTCTGGAGTTCTGGAGAGAGAAATCCACAAAAGCTTTTTTTCACATGTCACAGTTCTTGAATTTTAGCCATAATGCAAATCCCACAGCTTCATGAGCTTCCTGTAAAGCGTTTAGATACAGGAGTACAAGAGTTAAATTAAAACCCAATTCTATTGCCCTGTGATTAGGAAACTTAACCAGGAAGGCAGACCCCCATTATCTGCCCTTCCACATTTTTAAGTAATAAGAGGAGGTACTAAGAGCTGCACTAATCCAGGTTATTTAAAGACTAAGGAACATTCTCCCCTACAGAAAAGAGTGCTGTCATGATGCTTGATAAGCTGAAACGTTAGAAATGAGCATCTCACTGCTCAGTTGTCTTTATAGCCAGGTATATACCCATCAGCAGGCATTTTTAAGCTGACACAAATCTTGAGTAGCAGCAAAGAAGATATTTAAGAAAGTGATCAATGGGCTTGGAAGTCTAAAGTGGCACCCACTACTTACAGCCTCCTGTGCATACTGCTCCAACTGAAAGAAAAAAAAAGGAATTTTGAAGTTGTAAATAAAATTTATTTATTTTGCTTGCTCACTTTTTCCCAATGAGGCTTTATTCATTAATTTAAAAGCAGAAGGGATCTCTGAAATGACCAGAGAAGAACTGAAATATCCTGGGAAATAGAGCTGACCTGTGTATGCTGAAAATAAGAAACCATGTGATTATAAGAGACCATTCTTTTTGCTGTGCAGAAGCAACCCTGTTAGAAGATTCTACAGTGTCACCAGCAATGGATTTGGAAATTGTTACACTCTGAAGACTATGACGACAAAAAGTAGCCCAATTTTCAGAAAAGAATGCCTTGACTGTGCTTAAATTAAAAGATTTCATATCTACCTGTAGCTAAACACAAGGTAAAAAAGATTTTCCTCTTTTCTGAAACTGAAATGTTGACAAATGCAAAAGAAAAAATATTGCTTGTCTTGAATCTTCCTTCTGTTTTGTTTTTTTTTTTTTTTCCAAATGATCATTAGCTATTTGGCACAAGTGCAGGCATACGAATATATCTCACAGTAATAGCTTTTACAAATCTGATGATACATTTCAGAAGAGAAAGCTTTTCTCTTAACTGTAATAATTCGTGTTAACAACTTTATGAAAAGTGAAGATGGTGTTAAAGATTATAATCAATGACTCAAGGGAGACCTACAAATTACTTTGCCACATTGCAGGAAAATGGAAATTCACGAACAGCAAACCTTCTATATACCAGATGCATAAACAGGCCATATGGAATAAAATAGAAGGATGACGGCCGACTCTATCAATTTAGCAAAGACATCTCACCAAACAGAAGAAATCAGAAATACATGGTGTGAAGACAAGACCTTTATCATGGTTGAAAAAAGAAGACTGCTGGAATTTGGCAAGGTGGCCAATTGTCAGAATAGATCACTGCGATTAAAGACATATTCATATTGAAGGGCCATAGAACATGGAAAATATTTACAGACAGCCTGTAAACATCTGCTAAAGGTGCAAATCTGCCAAGCATGTTGCAAGCAGGTGGATATGAAATGAGAAGAGAGGCTACCAAACCCAGGAAATGTTTATTCTTCTTAATGAACTTCCTATAATTCAGATATACTGTGTTACTCTAACCAAAGCATTAGCTAGAAGGCTTATTGTTTCTTTTATAAAACCTGCTATGTACCTCGTTGCACACCTCCACTTGTTATATCATAGAATCATGGAATGCTTTGGGTTGGAAGGGACCTTTAGAGGACATCCAGTCCAACCCCCCTGCAGTGAGCAGGGACATCTTGAACCACATCAGGTTGCTCACAGCCCCGTCCAACCTCACCTGGAATGTTTCCAGGGATGGGGCCTCCACCACCTCTCTGGGCAACCTGCTCCAGTGCTTCACCACCCTCACTGTAAAAAATTTCTTCCTTCTATCTAGCCTAAATCTGCCCTCCTTTAGTTTAAAACCATTACCTCTTGTCCTGTCACCACAGGCCTTGCTAAAAAGCCTGTCCCCATCTTTCCTCTAGGCCCCCTTTCAGCACTGCAAGGCCGCACTAAGGTCTCCCCGCAGCCTTCTCTTCTCCAGGCTGAACAGCCCCAACTCTCTCAGCCTGTCCTCGTAGCAGAGCTGCTCCAGCCCTCGGAGCATTTTTGTGGCCTCCTCTGGACCCGCTCCAACAGCTCCATGTCCTTCTTGTGCTGAGGGCTCCAGAGCTGGACGCAGGGCTCCAGGTGAGGTCTCACCAGAGCAGAGCAGAGGGGCAGAATCCCCTCCCTCGACCTGCTGGCCATGCTGCTGGGGATGCAGCCCAGGATAGGGTTGGCCTTCTGGGCTGCAAGCACACATTGTTGACTCATGTCCAGCTTTTCTTCCATCAGTACCCCCAAGTCCTTTGGCCTCTGTTCAAGATCAGGTTGCATTACCTTATGTCTTCTTTGGCCCATATACCACAACTTCCAGAAGACTTCAGGGTTCGGATACTCTCTCTATTATGCAGTTGCACACCAAGAATATGCTGATGACCAGTTGCTTAGGACTCTTTTTTCCCCTTCAGCCAGTAGCCCACATTAATAGCTACCAAGCCAGCCCTTGAAACAGTATAAAGGAGCATCTGGCAGTCTTTTGATACCCTGGTCATGTACTGGAGTGCTGCATACTGCCACAGTGCAGTTGTACCAGTCTTATATCATTATTGTCTTGAGAGTGAAATGCTCACGTCTCTCCAGGCACCCTGAAGTCATTCTCAAGACAACAGCCTTTTAGATAAGAGAAAAATGAGATTATTTCAATTCTGAATGCAAAGCTTCAAGAAACAGTTTAGAGGCAGAGAAGCATAAATAAAAGATTATTAAAACTTATAAAAAACTGCACAAATAAAAATTCACAAGCTAAACTATGGGCTTGTTTTTATCCTAGAGGATCAGTCTCTTTTATCACCCAGAGGAGAAAAAGGCTGTCAGAAAGTTTATTCATCTCTTCTAATTGACTTCCAATCTTCAAGCAATACCCCCATCCCAGCTACTGCCTCCACTGAATAAATCATGATCTGAGGGCACGGCTGTCCTCATATATCCATTTATACAGATACCCAGTACCCCCAGAATTCCTGGTCATATTTCAAACCTCTGGCAAATGTCTTAGATTTATTCTGCTTATAATTCTCTAAATGTCTCTGAGAGGACTGCAGACAGCTATACCATATCTGTGACAGTAAATTAAACAGCCAGGGCAGTGACCAAGGCGCTACCTTGCAATCATCTATATGTGTATTGGGTTTGCATGGCAAAGTTTTCATAGCAGGGGGGCTACAAGGGTGGCTTCTGTGAGAAGCTGCTAGAAGCTTCCCCTAAGTCCGATAGAGCCAATGCCAGCCGGCTCCAAGACAGACCTGCCGAGCCCATCAGTGACGGTGGTAGTGCCTCTGGGATAACATATTTAAGAAGCGGGGCAGGGAAACAACCCTTCACAACTGCAGCCGGAGTGAGGAGTGAGAATATGTTAAAGAAAAACTCTGCAGACACCAAGGTCAGTGAAGGAGGGGGAGGAGGTGCTCCAGGCGCCGGAGCAGAGATTCCCCTGCAGCCCATGCTGAAGACCATGGTGAGGCAGGCTGTCCGCCTGAAGCCCATGGAGGTCCACGGTGGAGCAGATATCCACCTGCAGCCCATGGAGGACCCCATGCCAGAGCAGGTGGATGTGCCTGAAGGAGGCTGTGACCCTGTGGGAAACCCACGCTAGAGCAGGCTCCTGGAGAGAGGAGCCCACGCTGGAGCAGGTTTGCTGGCAGGACTTGTGACCACGTGGGGGATCCACGCTGGAGCAGTCTGCTCCTGAAGGACTGCATCCTGCGGAAGGGACCCACGCTGGAGCAGTTCATGAAGAACTGCAGCCCGTGGGAAGGACTCACGTTGGAGAAGTTCATGGAGGACTGTCTCCTGTGGGAGGGACCCCACGCTGGAGCAGGGGAAGAGTGTGAGGAGTCCTCCCCCTGAGGAGGAAGGAGCGGCAGAGACAACGTGTGATGAACTGACCACAACCCCCATTCCCTGTCCCCCTGTGCTGCTGAGGGGGAGGAGGTAGAGAAAATCAGGAGTGAAGTTGAGCCCGGGAAGAAGGGGTGGGGGGGGAAGGTGTTTTTAAGATTTGGGGGTTTTTCTCATTATTCTGCTCTGATTTTGATTCGTAATAAATTAAACTGATTTTCCCCAAGTTGAGTCTGTTTTGCCCGTGATGGTAATTGCTGAGTGATCTCTGCGTGTCCTTATCTCGACCCACGAGATTATTTTTGTTATATTTTCTCTCCCCTGTCCAGTTGAGAAGGGGAGGATAGAGTGGCTTTGGTGGGCACTTGGCATCCAGCCAGGGTCAACCCATCACAATATGTTAAGTGCAACCCTGTCCCTAGCATAGTTTTGGCCTGAATCAACAAATATACTCCCAAACAATTCCCAGGCATGATCTAGAAGTTAGCATGAGCAAGGGAGCATTCCCAGTAAGCAGTATAAGTACTTGATCCCATTTTGAAAGCTAAGAGACTTTCACAGTACAGACAGAAGCTGTGCTGTGCCAGTTAGAGTCAAAGCTAGCAAATGGTCTCCAGCCTGTTTCAATTATTAATATAGTTTTAGCCCTACTGTGGAGCCTCAGAAATGCTGATGTCTTATCAGCGGTCTGGATGGAGCCATCAAACGGAGAGGCAGTAAACAAAGGTTGCTACCGCCAAGCATGGCAATTGGCAAAGTTCTAGCTTTAGCTGTAGAAATCATGTACCCGTGTGAGTGCTGTATCTCTTGTAGGCTACTAGGGATCGGTTTATGTTTGGAAAACTATGTACAATAAAAGGTATACTAAAAAGCATGCCTCATATGAACATAATGAAGAAGACTCATAAAGAAGGCCTGGGTTTGGATATTTAAAGAGAGTAGACGTGATCCCAGCCAGATAACTTTGGGAATTACAGCAGTGTCGTGGTTTAACCTGTCGCAGAGGTGCACAAAGTCAAATTAGGCAGGTGGTGTAACCAAAAATAATATTTATTCTAATCAAAAGTGTTTGGTACTCCAACCAACTTTAGTAAACCACAGGTTCAGGATGACAACAAGAATTTAATACTACACAGCCGTCTTAAGAATTCTTAAGCTTCAGCATGATGACTCAAAATGCGCAATCACTTACCTAATAAGGCAAGGGCACTCAACCTCAAGGAGTTACCTTGGGCGGTGTCTTGACCCAAGGAGAGAGTCCCCAACTGCAGACCCACTGCTCTGAGGAGGACTGACCCAATTTGCCCCCCAGCGGGACTCTGTTTACACCCTGGTCGAATCCGACCTGTGGTCATATATGGTCATGTCCATTCCTGTTGGCCGAAGGCTCTATCTGCTGGCAACTGTGTACGGGACAGCAGCCACAATAGGGCAGTAAGGGCGCAAAAAGTAAGGGCGTGAGAAGTAAAGGCACAAAAGGTAACAAAGGCCTGGTCTTTGTCAGGGTGGGTGCATCTGCCACAAACCCCAGCAAGCAGCTAGGCACCACACAGCCGCTCGCTCATTCCCCCCGCAGCGGGACAGGGGATAACACTGGAAGAGTAAAAGTGAGAAAACTCATGGGTTGAGATAAAGACAGTTTAATAGGTAAAGCAAAAGCCATGAATGCAAGCAAAGCAAAACAAGGAATTCATTCACTACTTCCCATGGGCAGGCAGGTGTTCAGCCATGTCCAGGAAAGCAGGGCTCCATCATGCATAACCGTGACTTGGGAAGAAAAACAGCATCACTCCAAACATCCCCCCTTCCTTCTTCTTCCCCCAGCTTTATATTGCTGAGCACAACATCATACGGTGTGGAATATCCCTTGGGTCAGTTGGGGTCAGCTGTCCCAACTGTGTCCCCTCCCAAATCCTTGTGCCCCCCAGCCTGCTCACTGGTGGGGTGGGTTGAGAGGCAGAAAAGGCCTTGACCCTGTGTAAGCACTGCTCAGCAGTAACGAAAACATCCCTGTGTTATCAACACTGTTTTCAGCACAAATCCAAAACATAGCCCCATACTAGCTACTGTGAAGAAAATTAACTCTATCCCAGCCTAAACTAGCACAAGCAGTTTTGGGATGAATGACCCTCTCTGTCTAGCTCTCAGAAGTCACAAGAGGATGTCCTGATGCTCTTCCACAGACAACAGGAGCATGTTCCAGGCACCACTTGAAAAACCTGACTATTAATTCAACTCCCAGAGACTAACAGTGTCAGTTCTGGAGAGCTGATGCATCAGTCACCGCTGTAACTGTCACACACGAAAAAGAAGGCCCAGAATTGTTAATGAGAATAAATGTTCACAATTTGTTATGTATCACATCTAAAAATAGGAGCCTTTTCAACAGTAGAATACCTCCAGTGCAATCTGGTGATTCATTGGTGTGGTCAAAAGTGAAGGGTTTATTTATTCCTAGATGGTAATTTACCGGAGTTCTCATTATTGTCCTAATTCTGTTTCCACTGAAGTCACTGATGTCATCGCTAACTTCCCACTCACAAATCTGAAGACCAGAAGGCTTTTTAGATCATCTAGTTTTATTTTCTGCAAAACCTAGTCCAGGGATTTCTCTAACTGGTTCTCCAACAGATTTTCATTCAAAACTTCATGAAGAATATTCTGTAACAGCGTCCTTCATTTAGGTACCCCAATAGGACTATTATTTAAGGTTAATTTCTCACATTTTGTTTTTAAATAGTTAGACTGTGGAAACCTCTTCAGATGACAATAAATTTTTCAGTTGCATTTCCCTGAGGGTGGGATTCAGCTTTATCTAAATTAAGGTGTTAACCTGTTGTCATCTGTGAATAAATTCTCAGTGCAGTCAACAAAGACCAGAGGTTTAGCACAGCTGCCTGGACAAAGATGAGTCTGCTGGCTGATCAGCCGGATCATGCTGTAAGCTTTACTTGGGTAGATCTCCACTGCCTATAGGAAGAGTTTAAACACCTGGATTGTATCTAGACACTTACGTTAGACACACAAATTTAACATTCTTAAACTGGAGCTGAATACCACTCTACGGCTTGCTTCAGTGGCCCAACAACAGCCTCCTGGTGCACCTTGTCACAGATGATATATCTGCTAGTAACTGGTAGGACAGGGTCCGCAGGAGAGCCATGATCTTCTGGAGCTGCTGCTGAAGGCCAAGTGGGAAAACTATGCTGCCGAAAATGTCACTAGGTTCCTTGTCTAAGCAACTCAGTCCTGCCCTGAATATATGTCAGGTCCAACCTGCTTCTTGGCCACCTAGTCCAGATGGTGAAATATTTGATACCCTACCTTTTCACTCAAGGAATTGGGGAAAGGTTCTTGGTCAGTGAATATTGCTCAAATATGCTTTTTTTTCTCTCCTCTGTAAATGGCTCTGTCAGCAGAAAGCTGCTGTTACCCCATGCAGTAGAGGTAGTGGTGGTTGGAGATGTTTCTGTTTCTGCCTATAGGTTTGGTCCAGCCAGGATCTGTTGCTGTCAATATAGTGCACAGAGATGGCTTTTAAAGCTGAGATACAGTCCTGCACCCACCTGTACTACTGAGCTCACAGGTATTAATATATTTTCTTGCTCTGTCCTGTGCATCATGACACAGAAAGCACTAAAGCAAATGGAGAGCATGCTCACTCCAGACCTGGAAAATATAAATGGAATTATAGGAGTATAATATAATATATATCAAACACAAAGTAATATTAGTTTGGTGCTTATTGTGCTTATTCTGCATTTGGACCCATGTTACTCTGGACGCCGTGTTTCCTCCCGGGGATATGCCACTTTGTACTCTCTGCATCAGAGATGTAAACACTTGGTGATGGAAACTTACCTGAGTGTCCAAAAAACCTGCATCTTAGAGGTAGTTCCTTGCAAGCAGCCCAGTTATGTCCCTGTGCATGCAAACAATAAAATTAGTCCTGCTTTTGAGCCTTTTTCATTTTAAGTTCTCTTTTGTTCATTATTTTTATATTAAACATACATTGTAAACAAGTTTTCCTTTTAGATCACCATAAAATCTACTATTTAATATTTACATAAGGTTATAAACCATTTTAGAACTATTTTATGCTCAGTGCAAATTTGTCTTATACATCCCACCAAGGAATAGTTCAATATTTGACTTGCAGATGCCACTGTAGTTTATATTAAAAAATAAATAAATCCCTAAATCCTGAAAATTTCCTCAGAGAACATACAGTATGAAATGCTGTTTGCTCTAGTGCAAAAACATTAGAGATTACATATTCAATCACTGCTTGGATATAAAACATCCCTCTTCATTTCCCTCCTCCTCATTGTAGATCTCCAGGGTTTAATTGTTTAACATCATTTGAAAAGCTTAAGGGTCTAATAAACAGTTTACAACATTATATCCTCTCAAATTCTGAGAATGGAATTTCTGACAATACATTCAACCTACAGATAGTCCTTACACTACAAGTGAAAACAACAGGTACAAAAGGTGAGTAGAACACGGGATGAAGGAAAAGAGAAAAATAACAAAAGAGGTTTTTTTTCCCTTCACTTTCAGCTTACTGATTCTCAATATTTAAACTTTTTTTTTTTTTTCAACAAAAGAGATTTCTAGCTTGTGAGCTGTCAGAAGTACTGTCCTTTATGGTATGAAACAGTAACAGCAGGCATAATAAATATACAATGGCTGTTTGTTTTCTTCTAAATTCTTTAAGTGAAATAATTGAGTTCATTAATACATTTCCAAACATTCTTGCTGAACTTCTTAACAATACCTTTTTTTTCCTCACACTGTTCAAAGATGGCAAGTGGAAACTGGATTACAAAAGAGGTCACTGGAGGTCATCCAAGCCCCAGATAAATTATGTGCATTTACCTGTTGCTTGTCAGATGTCTTCCAGTTGCGTGTCTGCATTACATTGTAATTCAGCTTTGATGAGACTTTTTTGCTACATTTGTTTGACCCATGAATAAGAAATTCAGCTTTTGCTTATACTTAGCATTTTCATTTCTTCTCTGTACTTGAAGTTTAGCATTGATCACAAATCACTTAGCCCTCGTATATTGTAATAAATTGGGATTTTGTCATGTGGGGTTATTTTTTAGATAGTGTGTTTAGTACAGTTATTACACAATTAAGGAGTTTAGCATCATGGTTTGGTCAAAATCTGGGTTTGTTTCCGAAAATTTACCTGCTCCTACCACTACTCAGCAGCACTTACATAGTGAAATAATGGACATGTACATACCTAGAATAGTCTTGAATGTATAAACTGTTTGCACAGTGGTTTGGGTGTCTTCTGGATGAAGAATCCCATAAGCACATATTATTTTACTTTATTGGCTGCAGCGAATTAGCTTTACTAGACCAGGAAAATTCTGTGGGTTTTTTAGCTCTTTTTATATCTACTTTTTGTAAAATGGATAGAGTGTTTAGGAGATGCTTAGTATATGTGAAGATTAATAAGTTTTGATTATGAGGTTATCCTGAAACACCATTCTCACTAGGAATTTTCATCTTTGCGTTAGCCTGGCCATTGTGAGTGCATAGCATTTACTGGTTTAACATTATTGTGTTAGCTACGGTACAAATAAAAAGCTAACGACATCTCAAAAGTTTACCATCTGTTATTCCTTGAATAAAGAATTTATGCTTGTGATTAGATGAGGTATATGAATAGTCCGATTTTATTCACTCTAACTTGACCCTTGCCTAAGTCCTTTGCTGCATGGGTACACAGAGGTCCATTTCCCACCAGAGGATGCTTGCAGCCAAACTGAAATTAAGGGGGCATCACAGAGCAGAAATGAACTGTCTGCAAGCTCCTAAATATTCCCCAGAGCAGGCTGTGAGCTTTCAAAAACACAAGTGCTAGAACTGAAAAAAAAATTTAATGTGAGAACCAAAAAATTAGGAATCTGTTCCCACAAAAGTGATTCCAGGTGCCTGTTTGGAATAGGAGGTTTTATGTGCTGCCAGGATGGGAAGTTACACTGCCAAATGACAGTTCAAACCTTCTCATGTTCTGAATAGGGATGTGCACGTGCCACGCAGGCATTCACTGAGAACATACAGAGACAAATCCTTTCTTGTGGCAGGCATCTAACTTCAGAGGACTCACCTTCTTTAGTGGTGGCAGCAAGACATCTCCATTTTATCTAACACCTAGCAAAGCACAGAGTGGGAAGTGACTGATTTGAGTTCAATTTCGTACTCAAGCTAAGCAGATTCAAATCCCCCTCTTCTGTCAGCCAGTCATCTTAAGTTACGCAGCCAGATTAAGGGGAAAAAAATGTGAATAATTTCAGAAATACATATTATTCTTCATTTTATCATTTTAATTTAGTGATAGACATGACTTTGCAGTGGCAACATAGCATTCATGTTTGGAACTGTTCAATTTCACTTTTGTAAGTATAAGTGGATTAGATTTGTCATACTTTTTAAAATCTAAATTAAATTTGCTATAAAACTGTGTTCAATTCTGTCTTAGAGTCTTTTGTTTTCAGTCTTCCAGTACTATTGGATTTTTTTTTTCTTTATCAGAATACATAAATATTTACTCAGTAATTGTAGGAGGTTTCCATGCGTTGTGTTGCTGTGCATTTCTGTTCCTCACTGGCTGCTCCTTTGCTAGCAATTTATGTTTTATTTCTTGCTCTAATCGCTCATGATATCTTCAACATCTCTTTAATTTTTTAAAAAAACAGTCTTTACTATGGTGGCACTACTAATTTCCTGTAAATAAAAATATCACCTTTAATTTCTCTCTCTGTGTCTCTCTACCAGGATGATCAGCCAGTGTATTTCAATGAATTCTACATGTCAATGAGTGAGATATCATGAATTTTTTCTAGTCATCAAAGTACTCCTAGATTTCTCCCTTTGGATTTGAACATATTTCACAATAATTGGACAGTCATTCAGGACATATATCGAGTGCTGCCACTATAGAAATCACAAAATGTTACCGAGACCAAGATTCAGATTGTCTAACAAACACTAAAAATTACATTTTTTTATATTCTGCTATTTCACTAGTGCTGTGAGCCAATGAGTTCATGAATCAAAAAACATTTATTTATAAACTTTTTGCATTCTGTGATAAGTTTCACACAAAGAAGGTGGGTGCTCCAGAACTCCTTTTATCCACAGCTGTGGGGACCTTCCAGCTGCGTGCAAGACCATGATGCTATGTATCACAGGATACAAGATAAGGTGTAGAGGTACAGGATAAGGTGTTTCTTTATCCTTAGGTCAATATCCTTGTAGAAAGTTGCAACACTCCCTGACTGAGTGGTGGAGGAGGAAGAGGACTGTGTTCAGTTTTGGGCCCCTCACCCCAAGAAGCGTGTCCAAAGAGGGACAAAAAGCTGGTGAAGGGTCTAGAGCACAAGTCTTACGAGGATCAGCTGAGGGAAGTGGGCTTGTTTTGTCTGGAGAAAAGGAGGTTCGGGGGAGACCTTTTTGCTCTCTACAACTACCTGAAAGGAAGTCATAACGAGGTGGGTATCGCTCTCTTTTCCCAAGTAACAAGCAATAGGACAAGAGGAAACGGCCTCAATTTGTGCCAGGGGAGGTTTAGATTGGATATTAGGAAAAATTTCTTCACCAAAAGTGTTGTCAAGCA
>VYZW01032542.1:9916-20123 GCA_013401315.1 Balaeniceps rex | reverse complement strand
ATATTTAAATAATATTTAAAAAGCAAGGACAATGAAGTTCATAAACTTCCCTCATCTCAAAGTCTAACACATAATCACTCCTTTTAAGCATAGTGTGGCAGGAGAGATGAAGCCATACGCTCATTCAATGGTTACAAAAAAAGGAATGATCTTCTGCAGGAGATATATAGAGTATTAGATAAGCACATTGATAAAGTAGCCTTTCCTATTTTGAACTTGAATGCAGTAATTTCTTTGGTCTGCATTCACACACAGGTCTAAATATCCCATTTCTGGAGAGCCAAATAGTCTCTAGGAAGTAGATTTGAGAAATCTTGTCATATATATTAAGTGTCTGGGTTGGTGGAGCTAAAATTATCTGAACACTACTTTATTCACATATTGGTTGTGAATTTCCCCCTTTATTTTTTTTTCTTAACATAGGCATGGAATGCATCACTAGTCATAGAACTTGTTAAGTACTATTAAATAAGGGTGATCATTATTTAATAAAAATGAATAAAAATAGTTACAAAGAATAGTTAATGTTCAGGATTGGTGGGACACTTTTCATCTATGGCTGATATAATCTCAAAATATTCAAAACGCAGACCAGAAAAGAGGTCTTTGCCTGTTTATGTAAATATCTAGGACTTATTAAGTGAGAGATTGAGGCAGACTGAGAAATAAATCAACTTATATAAGCTCTTTTTGGAAGAAAACTTCTGCCTGTTCTTCACTAGTCCTACATAAAAACACAGAAGCAGGAAAGCACTCCACAAAATAGGAGAAAAGAACCTAAAGCTTCACAAAGCTATTAACCCTTTTACCTTCCTTTATTCATCCTGAATTCAACCTCCAGTTTTCAAGATATTTCCCTTTAGGGTTTATCTACAGTGAGATGGTTAGGGAAATTAATTCAAATCAATTAACAAGTTTGATTTATGGAGGACTAGTTAAACACTATTAACTCCATGTGTAGACATTTGAAATCAGAATTGAAGTAAATTAAAAGGGTTCTAATTCATGAGTTAAGTTGAATAAAGGATACTTTCCTTGGGAACAAAAGAGTCACAATAAATGTTTAATGTAATCTAATTAATCCATTTAAAATGTGTAATTTTGTTTAATTTGTATGAGCTTTCTAGATTGTCTTTATAGACTCAGACAGTGAGGGCTAATCTGCATGGATCATTTATTAGAATATTTTATGAACTTCAGTGTGTTTAATTCCATCTAAAAATGGAATTATATCGGGGCTTCCTAATTAAAAGCAACACTTCAAAACATTCATTACAATGATTAGGAGTAGTAATAAGCAGTGCCAGAATCTCTCCACACATAGAAACAGTTAAATTATATGATCTGAGGGAAAGAAATACTGATTAAATGTGCAAAAAAGAAATACCAGATTTGATAAAATAAAAAAAAAATTCTGAGAAATGATAGTTTCTTCTACTTTTTTTTTTTGTTCTTCTGATTCTGTAGCCCTGCCTTTTAGCAGAAAAATTACACTTGCACATTTTATGTGGAGGAAGAAACCCACCAACCCTCAAAAAAATTAAGAGTATTTCAAGCACCCAAAATAATACAGAGTGTTTTCAGGAAGTGTCTTTCTTCTGAGAGCTTAAATTGATGTTAGTCATGCATATTATTTAAACTGACTCTGGGTTTGCATAAGCAATTTCCGTTCATCATCTTCATCAGTATGAAATTGTTTACCTGTTGACAAAGATGAAGCCATATTATTTATTTCCAGTACTATTTCTGAAGTGTGATGTAAAAATCATATTGAAATCTTCAATATTTATGTTTATACATCAAGCCAAATTTCACTGAAATAGAACAACAATTTAGTCATGAAGTTTTATTGCTAATTATTTTATGTGGTATATTCTTACTATTATTTTAATTTTAGTCTAAAAGAAGTCAACATATTGTCCAGCTACAATACCATGATGGATTTTGATTCTATTTTTAAAATAGCTGTAATAAACTTCAGTTTCCTCTTTAGTTTGGTTTTCCATTAGGATATGCTTCTGTACAAATTGTGATAGACAGTTCTAATAAAAATTGAGAGATTCTGTCCCTCAAAACCATTGGTTACTGTCATAGATTAAAAATTACAACTCTTCATTTCTTCATTAGGAAGGAAAGATGTTTGAAGGTTTTATACTGTAAGGATTAAAACAACAAGGAAGAAAATAGCATCCTATATATTGTCCAAATGACCAGCGGGTGATAGAAAAGTGCAATTTCCCTCTTCCACCATAAACCCACTTTTATTTCAGTTGCTGCAATTTGGAAGTTACTTCTGTTTAATAAAATCATATTATTGCCTGGTGTTTTCCCTGAGTGTTAGAAAATCCAGCAACGTACTAGAATAGCCATTAACAAAATAATCTCGGTTGCAACAAATAATATTGGTTTTGTTCATACTCATAGCAGATTCTGGAGAACTTGTTAAATCTCCTTGTTTCAGAGAACTCACTAGCTTTTGTACAAGCCAGAATGGCTGAACTTTACCATAGGCAATATAAAAAAAAGGGGGAAGATGCTCCTATAACATTAACATACTTAGAAAAAGAATTAGAGAAGTGGGCTAGACTTTCTACATTTCTTAAACAACAACAATAAAAGTGGGGGTTTTGGCATTGAGAGGAAGAAATACAGTGGCCAGACTGGGTCCTCAAAATGTCTCTCATCACCAAACAAAGGTAACTATTTTGTGAAAGCAATTTGAGACTGTAAATGGAGACAAAAGCATACAAGCTAATTCTGAAAATAGTTATGATTCCTTTTAAGACAAAAAATGCTGTTTGAGGAACTAAAAATCAGCACAGACAGTACAGGTGAAATTCAAAATGTATGTATCCGGCTGGTATAATAGTAAGTAATTTTTTTTTTCGTATCTTTCTTATAGTAGTAACCTGGTGAAAAAAATATTTGTTATGAGATGTGTGTGTGTATTTTTGGAGGAGTTATTTCAAAGTGTTCATACCAAAATTTTACTGTATTTAAATCACTAAAACTGCATAACTAATGTAATTACCTCAGCTATACCTAGACTGTTTTCGGTATTGTCATCTGAAGACACAATGGATTGAAACACATCCTGTTGGCCTGGTGCTTCATTTTATGAAAACATGGACATTATGAGTTAATAGTGAAAGTTTGAATGAATGCTTGACATTTCAGACATAATTTTTGTTTACAGTATTTAATAATTTGGCTTTACTAGTATATCAGACCTAACACCAGCCTCTTGTCTTGGATTATATCAGATCTTTGAAAGATCCTTCCTCATTATTTGAAATAGGTAAATGTCACACCCATTTTCAAGGAGGGCAAGAAGGAGGATCTGGGCTGGTCAGCCTCATTTGCCTCAGTCTGTGGGAAGGTTATGGAAGTCATTTCAGCTTGAAGGACAAGGACATGTCTGTGAACAACGAGTATGAATTTATCAAAAGCAGATTATGCCTATCCGGCATGATTGCTTCTTTCATGAGATGACTTGGTCAGTGGATGAGGGAAGAACAATGATTGTTGCTTTCCTTGTCTGTCAAAAGGCCTTTGACACAGCCTCCCCCTTTACACCCAAATTTGGGAGATATGATCTAGATAAGTAGATTTATCCTTCTAATTACAACTCCCTTTTAGAGATGTAGGAAATTCATGTCTGGGGTTTTCTATCTGGGTTTTGGGTTTTTTGTTGCTGTTCTTGTTGTTGTTTGGTTGGTTTTTTTAACAAAGAGTTCAATATATTCCTTCATTAGAAAACAGTTTTTGGCAATATGGACCAGAAAACCTGGTCTGAAAAGCTTTGCCGTGATGTGGCAGAAAAGCACTGTACTTACAGAAGCTGATAAAAGTCCAACCACATAAATAGAAAAAAGGTGAAATTAATCTGTGAATTGTAGATTGGCAACATATTGTCCTCTCAAATATTTGAACTCTGTTAAAATGGAAAGCCAGTATTTTTGGCCAACATCTAGACATTCTGACCCTGATATCTGTAAATTCAGGGTGGGCTGGAAGGAAAGTGGCCATTTAAATTCTAACTCTTCATTGGGCTAAATGTCCTGAGAAGTATCCATTCTGTTCAGCATCTGGTTTTTCTGAAACAATTCAGGTGGACATAAGAGGAACTTGTCTGTGTATAGTACAATGTCCAGTATGCAGAGATGTCATCACTCTTGACTCCTATCTCATAAAAGGAATATGGGTTATTACCCTCAAGTGATTGAGATGAAGGGTGGAAATGGGGAGGGGTAACTGAAGAAAAACTGAAGCAACCGAGAAACAAATGGTGCTCTGTACAAGACGGTTTATTCCAACTTCCTGAAGGTTGTTTCAAATGCTGGAGGAAACAAAATATTCAGGTCTGTGCCAACACTCCTTTCTCCAAATTGAGCTGACTGGGATATAGTAGAGCAGAAAACAGCAGATAGAGCACCAGGTAGCCCAGGGGTTAGGTGGTGAAACACAAGAGGTGAATTTATGATTTGAACGTGGTTTTGAAGGTCCATAAGATGGTTATGAGGCTATGTCTATTTTATGATAATAGATCATACTGAAGATCAAGATTCTTGATCCTAGACACTTGAGTTACACATCTGATGTGCTAGAATATCTTTCTGTTTTTCTGTGAAAAGTAAAGATGTTTCTGTGGGAAGGGTAGTAGTGGTGGGGGATGAATATTGATTTTCCACACTGCTTTTGAACAGCAGTCCTCGTTGAGCTCTGTGATTCAAATAAATAAATTTATCCCTAGAGAAGGTTTGCCAACAGTCATTGCCCCCTAATTCCCCAAAGTTTCTTAATTAATAACTTAGAATTTAGGGTAATGTCTTGAGTTTGTGTGGCAAAGTTTTGGTAGCTGGGGCGCTACAGGGGTGGCTTCTGTGAGAAGCTGCTAGAAGCTTCCCTTATGTTCGATAGAGCCAATGCCAGCTGGCTCCAAGAAGGACCTGGCACTGCCCAGGCTGAGCCAATCAGTGATGGTAGTAGCACCTCTGTAATAACATAATTAAGAAGGGGGAAATAACCCTGTGCAATTGCAGGTGGAGACAGGGGTAAGAATATGTGAGAGAAACAACTCTGTGGACACCAATGTCAGTGAAGAAGGAGGGGGAGGAGGTGCTCCAGACACTGGAGCAGAGATTCCTCTGCAGCCTGTGGTGAAGACTATGGTGAGGCAGGCTGTCCCCCTGCAGCCCATGGAGGTTAATGGTGGAGCAGATATCCACCTGCAGCCCATGGAGGACCCCATGCTGGAGCAGGTGGATGTGCCTGAAGGAGGCTGTGACCCCATGGGAAGCCTGTGCTGGAGCAGGCTCCTGGCGGGACCTGTGGACTTGTAGAGAGAAGAACCCACACTGAAGCAGGTTTTCTGGCAGGACCTGTGACCCCGTGGGGGACCCACGCTGGAGCAGTCTGCTCCTGAAGGACTGCACCCCTTGGAAAGTTCGTGAAGAACTGTTGCCTGTGAAGGACTCACACTGGAGAAGTTCATGGAGGACTGTCTCCTGTGGGAGGGACCCCACACTGGAGCAGGGGAAGAGTGTGAGGAGTCCTCCCCTGAGGAGGAAGGAGCGGCAGAGACATGTGATGAACTGACTGCAACCCCCATTCCCCATCCCCCTGCACCGCTGGCAGGGAGAAGGTAGAGAAAATTGGGAGGGAAGTTGAGCCTGGGAAGAAGGGAGGGGTGGGGTGAAGGTGTTTTAAGATTTAGTTTTTATTTCTTATTACTGAATCCAATTTGATTGGCAATAAATTAAACTAATTTCCCCAAGTCAAGTCTGTTTTGCCTGGGGCAGTAACTAGTGAATGATCTCTCCCTGCCCTTATGTTGACGCATGAGCCTTCCATTATATTTTCTCTTCCCTGTCTTGCTGAGGAGGGGAGTGATAGAGTGGCTTTGGTGGGCACCTGGCATCAAGCCAGGGCCAACCCACCACAAGACGCCTATGTTTCATTGAGATAATGCTGCTTCTTGGAGCTGTTCTGCAAAATTGTCTGGGTTTTTCTTTGTTTTGTTTGTGGATTTTTTTTTTAAAGTAGGGCTGAATATTTGCAGACAGTAATAAGAAATATTCTCCAGAATTATTCTCCAGAATAATAACCATTTTATTCCCGCCGTTTTATCTAGTCATAAAAAGGCTTGACATGAAAGGTCTGTTATTTCATCTAATCCATTTCCCACTTCATGATTATTCCCCGAGTTATATCTACTAGCTATTTGTCTATTTCTTTTTTTTCCCCCTAATAACCCTTCCACATATACATATATATATAAAAAATACATTTTTTATTTTCTATATCATTAAACATGGCACTATTTGGCTATTTCACAACTTCAAATAAATATATCTTAGCAACAATGTTAATCACTTTGACAAATAAGGAAAAAAGCAAGAAGAAATTGTCCTTTAAATGTGGTGTTGCTACAAGCAATGGGTGGAACATAAGACAGTATTACTGTATGTTACTGATATGTTCAGGATTCGTGGCTTCACTTTTAGTATTGCCTACCATATGAAGAAGTTTTTCTTTTTTGAAAAGGTAAATACCTTGCATACAGTTAATAATTTACCAAGACAAAAAGCAAGACCAAGTAGTTGTCTCTCTCAAATAGCCTCTTACTTTGAAAAATGCTTTTTTTCTGTCTACTGTAGGCATTTAGGAAGGTTCAGCCTTTTGCAACCAGTGAATTGATATGAGTGGGGCTAGGCATGTGTTTAAAGGGAGTTACTTTCTACCTGTTTGTGGAATAAATTGTGAGTTGTGTCTGGCTGCTACATAACTAGCCATTTATAGAGATACGCTTTATTATTTTTCACTATTCCTCATGCAGGTGTTTATCTTCTTAGTTCACTGCTTCAAATAATCATGGACTAAATTAACAACAATTATAAAACACGGCAGAATTAATGAAAATATACTACCTCCTTTCACTGGTCAACTAGTATATTTGATTATAGTGAAATATTTTACCACTTGCATATTCAGAATGCAAATATTCATAAATCTCCCAAATGCCATCAGATACTGTACATAACACTCCATTTAATAAAAAATAGCTAAATAAAGAAAATATACGATTTAACATACTATGACATAATTAATGAGAGGAGTACCTGGGCTATCAAATAAATAGTTGCTGAATATGAGAAAGAAGGAAATAAAGTTGGAAGGGCTTGATTCTGATTTCACCAAACATGATAGAGAATTTTTGCAAACAAAAGCACAACTCACTGCTGCAGACTCCTGCACTTGCAATGTGACAGACTAGTAAAGGGGGAAAAAAATCCAAACCTAGCCCAGAAAAAATTCAAGTTTCTTTATCAAATAGACTTTCACAATGACGAATGGCTGTAGGCTATCATGAAATAAAACAATTTGCTACTTTCAGATATTGGTAAGATTTTACATATTTCTCATTTTTCTAAGCTAAAGTTGCTTCTGCTTTCTTTCTGTTTTTAAAACATAGGTTTTAACTTTATTTAAAAGTTTGATTACTGAAAGCACAGTTAACACTCAGTTAAATAACAATTTAATCAGAATGGCCTGACTACGCATGGTTCATGCAAGTTTTGCTGTCTTTCTCTCATGTAGTTTTAATTTTGCTCATATGTATGAAAACCTTAGAGCTAAAGGATTTTACAGAATCAGACATACCCATAGGCTCAGGAAATCTGAAGGGTCCCGTTGCTTATGGTGTCTGCAGGGTCCAACAAGTTTTAAAATATTTGCAGAGAATTCTGCTAGGAAGCGCACCCTGGGTGGCATTAACAAGACAACAGCCTGCAGGACAAGGGAAGTGATTATTTCCCTCTATTTCACACTCGTGATGCTGACTGGGGCTGAAGTACTGTGTGGAATTCTGGGCTTCTCAGTAGGAGAAAGACAAGAGTAGCCTGGAGTAATAGAGGCTGGAGACCCAGCTTTGCTTAGCCAGAAGACTAGAAGGCTGAAGGAGAATATCACTGTTGTCTTCAACTCCCCATTTTTTGGTTGCAGGAAAGATGGAGCCAGACTTTTCTCAAAGATGCACAGTGAAGAGGTAATGGTCACAAGCTACAACAAAGGAGATTCCCATGAGACTGAAGGAGAAGAATTTTCCTCAGAAGAGAGGTTATGCATAGGGTCAGAGACCCCCAGAGGTAGTGGGGGTATATCCGATCAGTGGAGATATACAAAACTTGACTGGAAAGGTCCTGGGCAACATGCTCAAACATCACCTGACTTTGAGCAGGAGGATGGATTAGATGACCTCCAGAGCTGCCTTCCAGCCTAAAACATTCAATAGGTCTATGAATTCAAGAAGAACTTGTAGGTTTTACAGAAGCTGGTGTATATATTAATTTCTGAAAACAACAACACTAAAAACATATACTGCATAATCACTCCATGATTTTGTTTGTATAACTCAGGGCATTTTATTTACAGACCTCATTCTTTTAGTTAGAAACTACAAGTTTAAATTCTGAATCCTTGCCTTCTGAGTGTTAGGGTGGAGAATCTCTGTTCTGCTCATACCGCCAGAAAAGACGCACATTATAGTGAACCAGATTTATGTGTTTTCAGTTAAATTTTAATAATTCCATGAAAACGTATGTTATTTCAACAACACAAATCCTGGATCATTATTAGAATTTTTCTCCATGACGGATGAGATAATTAATCATTCCTTTATTTTTCTTAGAGCAATTCTTATTCCTCTGTTCTGATCATTACTTTTCAAAACCAAACTTAAAATTTTAGAGATGACTGTGCAAATGTCCCTAAAGCCTTTTTTCCTTTACATAAAGTTTCAATTAAATGGAAAAGCATTGCAAAAAAATACATAGAATCCTGTTTTAAAAGAAAGATGAAGGGAAACAATCAGAAAAAAATCCATTGGGAAATCACACTTTTATAGCTTTACAATAAAAATGCAGTCTGTAATTTTACAGAAATATATACACAAGCATGTAATTTCCAAATTAAAATTATACAAAAAAATTTATTTTGACTAATCAGAACACCTCAATAGTCTCGAAATAATTGAATTTTCTCTATTTTTCCCTATACCTCACTGATAGCAGCTATATGGTGGGGTTTTATTTGCTTAAATTTTGGTCAAGTGCATTGATATTTCATTCTAACTGCCAGAATAAAATGATTGAAATATTGCTACATTAATGAGTACCATAGAAAACTTTGGAATATGTTATCTTTTGTCTTTATCTGACTACAGTACAGAGGCTTTTGGTTCACTCTTTCTTTTTGTTTGTTTTTAATACACAATTTTTTTTCTTTTTTCAAAATGCATGTGCTAAATATAGGGAAAGTACCTTATCTTGTAGATTCTGTTAGCTTCTCTCACAATTTCAAGTAAAGACTAAGACTACATGTGGTATTTTTGACAAATATGATTTGTTCTCTTGATATTTTATTTATTTATGAAGTGTCATGCTTACCTATGATACTACAAAAGTAATTAGCATTATACAATGAGTCGTAGTGGAAAGCTGACACAGTGGATGTTATTTGAATTCCAAAAAGTCTTGATTTACAAGCCTGGTTCATAACTTCCCTTCTAATGATTAATAATATCTTGCCTTTTTACATGTAGTTCTCATAAAAGGGGACCTCAAAGCACTTTACTTCAGACATAGATAACTGTTGCACTGCTTTGCCAGGGTCTTGAGGTTTAGTATATACACTCAGTGTAAAAAGAATTGAGAAAATTAAAAAGGGAAAGAAGAATGGATATGCAATATAACTGTCTTAAAAGTTGAAATGGTATTCTGACTTATTTCAAATAATGGCAAGGTGTACAGTAGAAGTTAATGGCAACTGCTGAAGGGGGTGAGCAAGCAATTGGATAGGGGCTTAGGTGCCGAGGGGGGTCACCCCACCACTTTTTACAATTATAATAATATAACTTGAAAATAAGGAGAGCAATAAAGTTTATTGTCCTCTTGGGAAATGGAAATTTCTGCTGGCCAAAGCCCATCAGGTCCCATGAAGTTGTTTGAAAACCAAGTATCACTGATGTAGCTGAAAAAAAAGGTTGTGGAAAGCGCTATTTTGCGGACATTCTATAATTTGGATATGAATCTTTCTACTGCTTGAAAACATAGAGTTTGTCATGTACTCTATCTGTCTTCAAAATCAGTCTGCTTTAATAGAATCAGACAGTTTTGAATTATTTAGATGATGATTTGACCCCCTTCTT
>VYZW01032541.1:4033-32871 GCA_013401315.1 Balaeniceps rex | reverse complement strand
AGGACAGAAAGGGTAGGGTGGGTACAAGTCAATCAGTGCTACTTGGTTGGTCTGAGGACCAAAGGTTGCTCCTTGGGCTTCCTTTACTTAGCACAATGAACAACCCCTAAGGTAAAAGACTGGTGTCTCTGCAATGAGCAAATATCAGTGAAACCTCCTCACAAAGCACTTCATCCTCCTCTCTATACTGCATAAGAAAAAGGGCAGCTAACTATGAATGCTAACATTGAGTGCTTCCCTGGAAGAACTGCAGAGCTCTCCCATCTGCTGAACAGCTCACTTCAGCCATGCCTTTCAATGGCATTCACTAGTTCTGCTTTCCTCATTTTCTGATTGCTCAACTTAAGATTTCCAGGTCTGATTTGCAGAAACACTATGCATTAACAGCAACAGCTAAAGCTCACAGAAACCATGCTTGAACACAGTACTTAATTATTAATATACTGAAAAACTGGCTCTTTTTATCTCCAGACACACAACATTAGCAGATTTTTTTTTAACTTCTTATCTCTTAGCTTTTTATCCATAGCAGGTAAATCATGTCACCTCCTCATCTTGCAGGGTGACATGAAAACAGTAATTTCTGCAAAAGATAAGTTAGATACCAGTGTCATTGTAGAAAGGCCATGAGTAAAGTAACAATTTGTCTTCAGAGCAAGATTTGAATAATGAAGTTGATATAACAGGAGCTACATATTTAACAGTAAGAATGTAAAAAATAATATGCCATCTCATAACAGCTAATGTATACATATCACATGCTGAAGAAAGCAAGCCTTCATTCTAAAGTTCACTAATTTTGGGAATCTTGACTTAGCAGTCTAAGGAGAAATCTTTTAATGGGTTTGGTTTTTGTGTTTGGTTTTTTTTTTACATAATAGGAGAAAATGAATTTGTAAGGTATGAACAGTGGGATTAATATCAATCATATTGAGTCCTGCCTCCTAGAATGAGTCCATCTCCAATTCAAAAAGTAAAGGAATAAACCACAAAAAAACCCTGAACAAGCAGGAAATAGATGTGTAAATTAATACTCAAGTTATTTTTCAACAAACAGGTTTCCATTGTAACTAAGTGATATCATAGGATTTCACCCTAAATCATCTGAAAAGATCCAAAAATGTAACTTCTAGAATGTTAAGTGCCTCTTCTCATTTCTTCTCCGTCTCTTGCATCTCTCAATGCATGAAGGGGGTGGATCACTCACAGGAGGATGGATGTCTCCACTCATTTTGTGTCATTTTCCTTTTCAGTAGGAGAATCTATCTGATGCCGATACACTAGGTGCACATGAGAATTGTATGGCAACCAGCCAGTGAAGCACTAGTTAAGATTCTCTTATTACTTCATATTGTACTGTGTTAGAAGAGAATAAACACTTTGTTATCTTAGCCCAAAATACTGGGCCAAACAGCAATAGTTGTCAGCTATATACTCAGTACAGGAAAATCATCACAAGTATAATACAAAAAGGGAAACTACTGTTGGGAATAATTACACATAATTTGTGCAGTATGATTCACTACTTAAATCAAAAATCTTTCCTGTGGCTGCTAAGCTAATGTTTCCCATGATGAAAATATACAAGCTTTCTGTGATACAAAGTCAAATAGATACTCAAGTAGCAAAGAAGTTCTGTATTCAGTAGATAATCCCTGGCTTGCTTTGAAACCAAACTGGGTAACATCCAGCCCCAAACTCACACACTTTAAAGAAAGAGATTGTTTGCTTTAAAAACCTTATAAATTGATAACTGAGCCTGCCACAAAACTTATTTTCTCCAATGCCAGGAAATACATTTCTCAGTATCTACAGTCAAACTACAAGGAAAAGATGACAATCATATACCAACAATTATATCCCTTTCTCACTTTTTACAATGATGACAAAAATCCCCTACAGTAATAAGCTTATCTCCTTTTTGCACAATGAATAGCAGTTAAGTGCATTAAACCATAGTATTTTAGCACCTATCTATCAAGAGTAACATCAGAGTAACAAAATAATAGTTTCAAAAATATACATGTTTATGAAAGAATACAATTTAACTTTATTTAATGGAAATGGATGACTATTTTAGTAATAATTCCACAAATGTAAGGTTTTTTTGTAAGTATTGTGCAAATGTACACCTGAGATATGTACCAAGTAGCTCTAACAGATGAAGGAAAAAACCCAATAGATACCACACATTGTAAATAAGAACTTTAACACTGTCACAATAAACTGTGACAATTGTGGAAAGAACTATAAATAGATAAAAACTGAAGAGAGTAGAGTTTCCAATACTCTACCTTTCAATTTACATTTTTTAATATATAGTCTGTAAGAGAAACAGAGAAAATAAGAAATAAGGAAAGAGTTAAATTTGCATTATCCAAATTATCACTGCCAAATGTGTATTGGGAAGGGCTGAGACTGCTATAAATGATTGAGACTTCCCAATTCCTCCCCATTTAACAATCCAGTTTTCTTTCACTTCCAGCTCTGCCAATCGTGAATTGTGTACAATGAACTTTCACATGTTATGTGATGCGCTAGAAATGACAGAAAAAAATGTTATGTAGTTCAGTTATTTCCAAGAAAAAAAAAAAGGAACACATCTTGTTTTGTGCAATGAAAGTAATTCAGAAAACTGTGATTTTTGACAAAGCACTGTGACTGAAACTTGATATATAAGACAACCATTCTACATCATGGCTACAGTTCTACAGTTCCAGGGGAATTCTGGTTATGATATGACCAAACTTTAAGACTCTGAAAAACAACTCAGCAGCAAACAGCCAAAACTTAAATCATTCTCTGTCCCAAGAGCTTTAATCACTGAGGAGATAATGCAGTTGCCCTGGAGACCACGTAACATCTTTGTCCAAAATCCAGGGCTACAGTTTGATCTTTTCCTAATATGTTTCATACAAGGTACTGTGAAACTGGTGTCTGAATTACAATACACAGCATATGTTAATGTTAAGCTATGCAGTTCAAGGAACAAAACCCATTTATGTAAGAAAAAAATTCTCTCTCAATCTTTTCAATGCCAGTTCATAAAGGATCAAAGGAGCTTCATTCCTGGGGAAGAGTCTAACAGTCTTTTTTCCTCTCTGTTTACCAAAGCATTTAGTTCTGCCTGATCCCATAGAGATTTAAAAAGCTTCAGCAACGCATCAGCAATGACAACTAAAAACAGTCCCATATTCTGAAAAATCAGTCATACGTTCATGTTGTTAATTTCTATTTAACACTGACACCGGCTAATACAAAAGTGCTTTAAACTGTTTGAAGGGGGGGATTAATAAAGTGTTCCTTGTGTTTTCTATTGTCTTTAAAAGAAAATGTTTATTGTATAGGCATTTAATGGAACTACTCTAGTAAGCATTAGCAACACTGGGCTCTTCTACATTCCATCACATATTTTCAATCTTTCTTGTAAACCTCCAAAACATGTCTACAATTAATCTATAAAACTGTGCTGATCCAGAGTGGTCTGAGCTCAAACAGCAAAACTCCCATGGACGCTCAGAATACTCACATCAACTAAAAGAATGGTTTGCTAAATGTGAATATTTAAGTAATTAATTGTTCTCTAAATTCATTTCACAGAGGACCCTGTCACCGACCAACACTGTGGTTCCATGAGTCGGTAAAGTTAACAGGTTTGAAGGCAACCCTCCCACCAGAAATGGGCATTCACTCCCAGTGTCTCCAACTACTCAGTCTCACTCCAATCTTTCCTGGTCCCTCATACTAGTCTATTAGACTTTTCAGTCTAAGTCTCTGTGTATGGGTTGTGTGGGCACAGCTGCATTAGTTCAGCTTAAAAATAACTGGGGAAAAAACCATAGTAAAACAAAGCAATTAAATCAGCATGTATCGTTAACAGCATTTATTATTCTGTATATTGTTCTGTTCAAGAAAAGTTACAACAAACGCACAATCCACAACCTCCCCTCACAAGCTGTGTTTCCACTAAGAACTTCTGTCACATACTGGTATAACACTAACAACATAAGGAGACTCAAGACATGTAGTCCATTACCCTTCCTAATTATTTATTTTATTTCAACTCCAATGCTTGAAGAAATAAAATTTTCAATAACCCCAAATTTCCCAAGTTTTCCTAAAAAGACAGAAGGGGAATTGCAAGAACAGACTCTCAGCTGAATCTGTTTGCTGACTAGATGAAAAGAGCCATCATGCTTTTGAGCACTTTATTTTACTGTTTACACCCAGATGAACATGTCTTAATCTTTGTACACTTAATCTGAAATAAACAGGATGCAGCTCTTCAAATACATTCTATAAGCAATTTAGGCACCTATTGGTTTTGGATTCCATGTGAAAGATCAAACACCCAGAAGCCAAACATGTTATCAGAGTCCTATTCACTTAAGTCTGTTTTTTAAATCTAGCCCATATGCCTCATCTTAATACCTTCTATAATCTAAATTATATGTCTTCTAACATCAGAGATTAGTGGAACTGAATGTGAGAAGAGTTTAAGAATTTCCTGAACAATTCCGATGAATTTTCTGGATATTCTACATAAGCAGTTTAAAATAGTAAATATTCAATAGCAATATCTTTTTATTATGTTCACTGTCATAAATTTTTACGTTACTGATATAAAGTGATTCAATTTAATTGCAAAGAACAACAGGAAGTGTGCCAATACCTGCTGCTGATGTGTAAGTTGTGCAAGAATTGCCAAGTTTAGGATTCTGAAAGTTTTGGCAGGCCCCCACTCACACCAGTAAAGCTTGTGTCCACATGTATCTAACAAGAGCATTCTTTGTGCTGAATTAACCATCGTATTTTTACAATTAAAAAGCTTTTGCTTTAAGGAATGTTCAGAAAGTTAAAAAAACGTCATCACTTTCTACTTACCTCTTCTGCAGCAAACTTCAAGACAGCTGTGAAAGGTGTACTTTCAGGCACACTTAACCTGAAATTACAATATAAGTAAATACGTGACTGCTAAGACAAACTGAAAAGCAACTTTATTTGCTATTAAACTACTAATTAAAACTTCACTTTCACCAGTGGTAATACTCTTGCCAAAGATGTGCATGTACTAGTTAAGGTCTAGATCAAAGCCTAAAAAGACAGGCATGGCAGTAGAACGAAGTAGAAAAGCCCAGACAGGTGAATAACAACAGAAACCCGCCTCTCGTTTCACATGGAGGAAGAAAGACGCCTTTTCCTCTCGTGCGAAAGCCCTACCAAGATGACCATTAAAAGCCACGCGGGTCAGAAACGCGTATATTTTTGCGCTGCCGCCGGTTTTCACGGCCTCCTCGCGTCACGCAGCGAATCCGCAGCACCCGCCCGGCCGGCCGCGGCCCCGGCCCGCCGCGCCACTCACACTTTGTAGGGCAGCCGCGGGTCCGAGGTGAGCGTCACTTTAAAGGTGACCTTCGACCTGGGGAGAGCGGGGAGAAAGCACCGGTTAGGGTTGGGGGCGGGCAGGCAGAGAAGGGGGCAGTGGGGCCGCTCACTCGTTCACTCACTCACATGATGCTCCCGAGCGCCGCCGCCGCTCCCCACCGACACGTCAACCGCCGCCCGGCGCCCCACGGGGCCTTCGATGCCCCTTCCGCCTTCTGAGCTGCCCACGGCGCGCCTGACCGAAAAGGAAAAATAAATATGCCCTGCCGACCGCTACGGGAGAGGGAACGGGGGCGTTCTGTCTCGGCGCCCGACTGGCGCGGGGAGGGGAGAGGCTGAGGGGTGGACGAGGTGCACTGGAGAACGGCGGTGAGGATTTCTAATGAGGCAGTGGCTCTGGTTGCTCCGCGCAGGAGGAAGGACCCAGGTACTGGGACCCCCGCGTTTCCGTAGGCGTCGTGGAGTGACGTCTGGGCGGCCCCGGAGGGGAAGGCGGGGGCGTGGAGCACCGAGGGCTTGGCGGGTGGCGTGCCCCGGGCCGGGTACGGCTGAGGGACATGACGGGTGGCGGCCTGCGCGCCTCGCACGAGATCGGGAGGGTCGGAGGTGGGGGCCGTTAAACAAAGATGAGTCCCCCTTCTTCTGAACAACGAATGCCAACAAGGGACTGCTGGATTTAAATGTGTGCTTATGTATGACTGGCGGGTGTATGTGGATATGTTTATGTGTGTGTGTATATGTACGCAAACGGATAGGTACGTAGTGGGGGGGTGATTTCATCGTTGGGTTTGGTTACCTGAGGTTTTGAGTCTTTGTCGCTCTCAAACCAAAATGTTACGTGGGTGCTTGTTGAAGTTATGCAGGGCAAGACGGATGCGACTACACACCGATTCCCACCCCTTAATATTCAGAATCATTCACATCTTTCTTGCAATGGGGGAGCTAGAGTTCTGTTTGGATAGTGATGGATACTTCTATGGCAGAAAACCAGCAGTTTCCAGTTTTGTATGTCTGTGACTTTTGACAAGCTAATTTCTTTTAAAGGCTAAATAAAGTTGCATGGAAATGCAAAGTAATTTTTGTCTTTAATGCTTAATGTAGGTGATGCCTGTGTTTCCAACTCTGGGTGTGTCAGCATTACCGCTGTAGAAAATATTTTGCCAAACTGCTTTCATATTTTTTCCGGTTTCTACCACCTGCTGGAAGGACAGCTTTCACTGTGAACTGAGGTGCTTGTTATCACACACTGCTTGCCAGACTGGTTATAGCAAAGCACTTTGTTGTGTTCACTTTAATTGGGGTCTCATTAGGGTTAAGGTAGAAGTGCCGTACAAAAGGCAATGGACACATTGGAGTCACTAATTTCTTACCTAAGGTTTGGCTCAGTGCCCAGCCATGAAATTCAGCTTTTCACCCTTGTGTTGCACTTATTTGAACGTAGACAAAACTGAAAAAGAGTGCAAAAAAGAACAAGGACAAGAAATACACTAGCAGCTTGTACAACGGCATTAATATTTCCCTGTATCTCCCGCATTTACCTTTATGTTACTGTGTCTGCCATTCACAACTGTATCACATTGGTGGCTCATGCTCATTTTGGAATCCATTAGTGATCTCATGGCTTTTTTGTACCCCTGCTTCTAAGACATCACACCTTAAGTTAGAAACAAGTAATAGTCATCTCTGAGCATGTAACCCTGCATTTTGTGTAGCTAAATGTCATCCCATATTCTTGCCCTCTTCAAAATCAGTTATTTTTGTATGATGTTATGTCTTGGATCAATGCAACTGTGTCATCTGCAGTTTTCATTAATGCATTGCTGTTTTCTGTGCCAAGGTCATTAATGCAGATGTGAAGTAAAAGACTGATCCTTTTAGTACTTCATTTCTTGCCTTTCACGCTAAGGACTTCCCCTCTGAGGAAATAAGCACACCCAAATCTTCCTGGTGTTGAAGCTGGACTGCTTTTAGTACCCAAATTTACTTGGTTAAATCTGGATTGAGCATATCTGTGCTATAGTACGGCTGAGAACAGTCTAAATACGGGCTGGGGTAGCCCTGTGTTCTGGCCATGTGGTCTTGTCCTCTGCCAGACAGAGGAACCAACACTTGTGACTAGGTAGAGAGTCAGTTCAGGGAACTGACTTGGCAAAAAACGTAAATTTTCCTTTTAAGTGGTTTTCATCTGGTAAGAAGGACATGAGGAAGCATGTCTGTGATATCACACTGCAACTTAGGTCAGCTTAAGATGCTGTGGAGGTGTATCCGGAGCAGGCATCAAGAGTATGATGGTATCCTTATTTGCTGGTAACTTCAGGGTCAGGGTCTTTGAGCGTAGATTCAGGAATCCAAGTGATTTAATAAAAATAAGACCTCTCCAGTGCTGGAAATTTATAATTTTACTATGCTGTCTAAACTTTTTTTGAAAGCTAGCAGGGTTGTTTATTTTTTCTGAGAATGTACAATGAATAAAGGAAGGAGAATGTGCATGATTTTTCTCTCAGCTGGGAAAGTTAATGGGACTTTGTGTCCCATCTGCAAACAAGCCAGGGATGGATTAGAGGTGACTGTATCTCGCTAATGGGTTTATACACAACAACGTTCTCCTCAACTCCAGAAAAACTGGTCCATTCCCACAAAGTCTGCCCTCCTTTCCCTGTAAGTGAAACCAGAGAAGAAACTGGAGTTCTTTATTTAATTTGTTTTCCCTACAGCTCTTACTTACCCACACTTAGACATGTTGTGTGATAGCAATGAGACATAGCTTTGGCTTTTCTAGCTGCGTAGATGACAAACAGAATGACAATTTGAGCAATTAAAACAAATGGAATCTTTGGCAACTTGTAAACACATTAGTGCAACAGAAAGCTTTTAAGTCAGGAAAGTAAAAAAAAAAAAGCCAACCAGAAAATAATAAAAAAAAAATCCCTCTGGATGCTAAGATGTGACTGAGGTGAATTAAAATACCTCTGACAACGCTTCAGGGAAATCCTTCTAGTTGTAAATAGCATTGCAAGAGAGAAAAGTGCTGCAATACATAGGAGCTATTCATCCCGCATGCCTGTATTGTGTAGGTAGCCACCTGGCTGGACCTAGTTTAATTGTGTTGAGAGGGCCAATAAACAGAACAATAAGAAAGGAAGTGGAATTTAAAAAGTACAAAAAGAATTACCTTACCAAGATGTATTTATCAGTATTTAACTGCCTGAGCAAGATGATCACTTTTCATAGCAAAGGGTAAAATAGTTCTAGAAGGTGCAGCTGTTTCTTGAAATGAGATGAAACATGTAAAATTACAGTGGAGGGAGGTGTTTGTTTCTCAAGTAGTTACATCCTATATGGAGGCATTTCCTTACCAGACACTTGTAGCCTGAATCCGATTTCCTAATAAACATTTTCTGAGTTGCCATAATTACATGCAACATGGGGAAAAAAGCTCCTTGATGGTATTTTCTATCCACTTTCAAAGGAGTAAAGGACAGTGCAGAGTACAATATGCTGGAGAACTGTGTTTAAAACAATGTTATTTAGCCTGGTTTTTCTTTCCTCTTTGTTTCCTCTTCTCCCTTATTGTACTCTCTGTTAGATACGATATATTAGTGAGCATTTAATTAGAGCAGCCTTGTGATACAGAACTGGGAATCACAATTTCCTGCTCATCCAGCGACAAGTAAACATGGCCACAGTTCAGACTCCGGCCATAAAAATTAAGCTGCAGTGTTTGTGTTTTTGAAAGATTTCTCCTTTGCTTCTGAAGTACACAGTGTGTCTTAAAACCTCTTAACCTTCGTATGTATTTCTAACATTTGTAAGTGCATGTGCCTTTTGAAGAACACCAATTTTTATGCTACAAAACAAGTGCCCACATGGAGGAAGGTTACCACACAAGCATCTGCCCTAAGGACTCTATGGAAGTATCAAATCTGAAATTTTAAGAAATGCAGCAAAATATCTCCCACCTGCAAAACATGCTTTTAGCCTTGTCAGTTTTGGGCTGAATAAGGAACGTTTAACTTCCAAGAATCTTTGCTGAAAAAGCACTGAATTAAGCCTTTTAGCAGGTACCCAGAAAATTAAATCTTGGCATTCGGCAAACTTTTCTTCTGTGCTTGCAAACAATGAATTAAACAAATGAGCATTGCCAAGCAACGTGATATAGGAGGGAGAGAGGGAGGCAAAGGAAACACAGTGTTTCTCCAACCAACCACTTCCATACGGAGCACACCAGTAACAGTCCGATTCCTTCTGCTCTTAGTGAAGCTGTGGTTTCACCAGGTGAATCGAGCAGTGCTAACTGCCATGAAAAAGAAGAGGTCCTGGTTTTCCCCCCATTTCTGCCTCGCTCTCCATTCCTGGCCTCCTGCTTGCTTGCTGCTCCTTGCTCTGGCTTTGTTGCTTGGTGGATCCACCTGTGAGTCGATTCAAATCAGCAGAAGACAAGGATGTTTCCCTGCTGGCTCAGAGCTTTGAGTCAGCTCAGGGAAACGTCTGAGCTGACACAGCGGAGGAGGCAAGGTGGTTGTGGTCGGCAGCTGGAGGAGGCCACGATGTCTTCCCCTTTTGTCAGTAGGGAAACATGGGATAAGGCTTTGTCTTAATACCATTTCCTACAGTCAGAGGGCTGGGGTCCTCCTCTGGTGGGTACATCCCCTTAACTCTCCTTTGGCTCAGGGTGGTGGTGCGTCTCTTGGCTCTCCCCCCAGTCCAGGTCAAGATCATCAGTGGTAACCCCGCGGCTCTTTCCAGTGGGTAGAGGCACATCCTCGGCTGCGGAGTCCTGCTGTGTCAGCAGGAGTCAGCTGCCTTTCTCAGATAGTCTGCTCCTGATTGCTCTGGTGGGATCTTTCTGTAGGAAATTCAGCCCTCCAGAAAGGAAGCAATAGCACTGCATGACCTCTAGGCTCTTTTTGTTGCAGAACCTGAGAATCTGACTTTGTGCACCTTTCTTTGCCAAAGTTTTTGTACTCCAAGGCTACGAGCTGCAGCATTAGGCTAGATTGACTGCTCTGAGCACATCGGCTGTAGTTGGGTTGCCCTGACTTTTTACTCCCCAACAATTACAAATTCCATGTTTTCTCTGTTTTTAAACAGAAATAGTGGTGGAACATACAACATAAATTTAGTCTGTTTAAACTAGCCTGTTGCTACCTTCCAGTGAGAAAACTTCAACCTCCTTTAAACAGGGAGTTTCCACCTTCACGAGCCTGCAGCCCATGTGAGACAAAAGCAGTTTTCTATTACATACTGTGTCACTGAGTTTCTCTGTAAAACATAGGCTACATAGGGTTTTTAAAAAGCATTATTGTGCCAAAGATAGAAGATTATAACAATTTAGGGATGCAATGCAAAGTTAATAAATCAGACAAGTTAGCACACCCTCATAATCTTCCTTCAACAAAATAATAATTAAAAACCTATTACAGTTCTTTTATTTCACAAACGTTTTACAAAAATAAGGTGTCAAAATGAGAAGATTGCATACAAATGTCATATTAGTCATATAGAAATCATAATGCTAGGCCTCTAGACTTTAGAAGTTTTATTATACATATGTATTAGTGCAGATAACTGTATACCAAACCAAGGATTAGTCTCCTGAAGCACCAGCACTGGATGTATATCAACTGTAGATAGTGTTCCTTTTTCCACATATGAAGGTCTAGTGGTTCGGTAGGGGCTTTTCTTCAATTGCTTTGAAAAACTTATTACTAAGAAATCTTTACATCAAAGTGATAATAAGCATTAAACAGGAAAAAATGTCTGGAAGAAGCAAAAGTGGGTCTTCCTTCTTCTGTCTGACATTTTTTGTCATGGAATTTGATTTAAGTAATAACACCATTATATAGATGTACTGTGTCCTATTTTCCAGAATTTGTTTGAGATCACTTCACCTTTGAATGATTTTCCAGGTGAATAATTTTCCAGGTGTCCCATTCATCTTTAAAAGCAATTTGATTTATGTATCTTTTGTCATGATGACAATGATGACATTTTTGTTAGTGATATCAGCGTTGATGTGATATTTTGTTTTTATATGCAGGAAACGTTTTTAAAGCACTTTCCATATGATTCTTATCCATCATAATTATGTTTTAATTGGGCACTAAGAAACAAAATACCATCTTTTGCTTTGAGAGTGTCTAATAAATTGTAGTTCTTCAAATCTGGAGGGCGCCCATCCCTCTAGTGAGGAAAGGAAGACATTTTTGGGGGAAGGTATGGATGTAAAGAAAGTGTGTCCAGATCTACAGATTTAACCTTTTCCTATAATTGCTAACTATATCAAAATCCTTTTTGCTTGTACAGACAGCAAACACAGTTAGCTTAGGGTTTTATAGAATATATTATTAACTATGTTTTGGTGAATTGTGAAAAGATTGTATTTTGTTAGCTAGTCACCAGTCTCAGGAAAAAAGTCTACCTTTATTACCTGCCTGCTGCAAGCAGCAAATTCTGTGACCTGAGCATGCTGCTCTGAGATAGCCCAATATGTATTTTCATCTAATTATGCAGATTCTTTTCTCCAATAAGCTTTCCTGTGTGTTGATTTCCTTGTGTCCATCATCAGGCTGTGCAGTTCTATTGTTTATTTTTACTACCATTATGTACTACAGTGGGTTAGCTTGCCACTGGAGATAAAATCACCTTGTTTACAAGATGATTCAGAGAATTGGACGATATACACAGATGTATTGCAGACTCTTATAGTGAAACATAAGAGTGTGCAGAGCCATAAATTCAGGCTAAGAACGTTTTTATTGTAGTATCCTTTTCTTCTGTAGAGCATAAATACAATTCCAACTGAGGTGCTTTTCCAATACTAACCAGGGTAGCTTTCTTATGTTCTGTTTCACGTCTTAAGCAGGTTGTGCTTTATGTGCAGAATTAAATTGTAACTAAGTCCATGAAAATTCAGTGAGAGACCAAAATTTCATCCTTTACGTGCAGCCATGATAAAAAAAAAACAGCAAGAGTCCTGATTCAGCTCCTACCACAATTGAATTATTCATGAAGTGCCTAGCCTATTAGATTTTTTTAATGAAGGATATTTTTTTTTTTTTTACTTTAAATAAATGAGGTTATTCTAGTGACTTCATAGTTAACATTTAACTAAAAAACCTGCACAGATTCTTGCTGAAGTGAAGCAAGAAATCAAGCCAAATTATGTTTCCATTTTTGAATGTAAAGACTGGCAAAGAGAAGGAGACTAAAGAAGAAATTAATTTCAGGTCCAGGAAATTGTGATTCCGACAGGCTTAGTACAAGATGTCAACTGTGATATCCCTTACAGTTCTCTAAACAAGGTCATCTTGTACATGTTTTCTTTATTCAGTCATTTGTTATGAAGATACCTCTCATATTTTTCCTCCTCTCCTTTTTGTTCTCTTTGATGGCAAGCCCAGAAAAGAGTTTATATAGTCTGCAAGAGGACAGTTTTCACTGACACGGAGGTGAGGTTACGCAGATCACTAGTTTAGTGTTTGAAGGGATTAGAAGAGAGATTTACTGAGATGGCAGAAGGTGGTGCATCTCTGTGGAAATGAAAGAGAAGTGAAAACCTATGTTGTGTTGGCAAAGTCTGGACTTCTAAATTGCTTAAAGCTTTGTTTGGCAAAAAGATAAACATGACCTTTGATTTTCTTCATCTAGAACAGGCCTTTCTAACCTGCTGTGGTTTAGGACGCAAGCTTTCAAATCTTGACTCTGTTTATCAGGGTTTGGCTTCTAATTTCTTTGGGTACAAAGCCAAGAATTTCTCTGCATGTCGCCTTCCTGTGGGCTTCTTAATGGATCAGAGGTTTAGCTGGAATGTTCTGACCTCAGAAATATGCCTCCTCATTCGGTGCTTGCCGTAGCACAATGCTGAAGATTTGTCTGAACATTTAAGATGCTTTTGTGTTAGATGTGGTGAGAAACTTCTTGTTTCTGGACCATTACCCATGAAGCAAAATGAATTCTAGTAAGTGCAAAATTATATTGGCACAAGGGATTTTTAAACTTTAAAGTGTAACACTGTTAGAAATAATCAAGAAACAAGCAGAGAACAGAAAATGACCCTTAAATAGCAGATGAAGGCTGGAGCTGTGTTGTGCCAAATGAGTTTCTGAGTAATGTGTAATTCCTTTCAGTAATTTTTTGTTTGCTTCCCGTTGCAGGGATTTTTTATATAGTGTATTATCTCGTTAGGATATCTTTATGCCATTTCCTAAACATTACTGTTTAGCAAGATTTGAGAAAATATGTGAATACCTTAAGTCTTCCGATAAATAAATTTTAATTACAGATCCAACACTACCAACAGAAGGGGTAGGGTTCAGCTGACCAAATGTTGGTGCTAACTTTATAAATATCTATACCTAAGCTAGTTCCCTTAGGCTCCCTTTATATTCAAAGCAAAGAAGGTACATCTAGTGCAGATTTGTATCATTCTGAAGTAGATATCCGAAAAGATGAGCTGTTCCCTCAAAGTGACTATTTCTTCCCAGATCGACAACAGGGAGAGACTAGGCTGACTAGGTCTCATCTTGACATCTACTTTATACAAACAGTAGGGTTTGGTAAGGTGAATCCCAACCCACATTCATGCCTCTACGCTGTTCTGGAGCTTCGTAATCCAGAGCCCCTCTTCCACTGTTCCTCTCATATAACTTTTAGGCACCCAGTTGAACTCAACTTGATTTTATATGGTTCTCTCGTTAGAATATGGGGAGAGACACATAACTTCAGGTTGTAACCCACCCAATGTGTGAATTGTTCTTTCGAGTTGTTCTGATTTTTGTGCGTCCAGAAAGATATTATTTCTGGGATCTTCTCTTTATACAGTATTCTTAAAGTTAAAAGAATACAAAGCATAACGGATAATACCAGCCTTTAATAAAAAAATAAATTTCAGTTAACGATCATGCTATCCATGAAAGTAAAATCAAATTAAGATCTGGAAGAAAAAGAAAGTGTAAATAGGATTTCAGTGGATAAATACAGTAATGTTTACCATTCTCATGCAAGAGCAAAAGAATAACTACATTTCACATTTCAGGAGCAACGTCAGTTGAGGCTAATGTGGTGTCTTCACAGAAGAGGGCATCTTCCATCTATCAAAAGCTTGCATAATTAAACCCTTAAGGTTTTCCTGCTGTGAAAAGAGAAAAAACTAAAACAACTGCTTTAGTGAAGATTTAAATACTCGCTTAGATGTCTGTCCTTCATGCCCTCTATCCCGCAGTCCTCATCACTCGTACTAGGATCAGTCGTCTCACCCCATGGAGTCAGTTTGGGCTATTATACCTCTAACTTTAGCAGATAATTCTCTTTTTCTGAAAGCTCCATTGCACCTATTCCCTTCAGCAATTGCTTTGGGAACACTCCCAAAGAGAAATCAGGGTTATGTATGTTAGAAGGGCAGAGTGATATGCAGAGAATATAAAACAGAGTAGTAAATGCTAGCATAGAACTGAATAAAAGAAATTAAATGGAAAAAAGGCCAAAGGAAGGTTGAATACATTCATTGGAAAGAAGATATCATAGAATCACAGAATGGTTGAGGTTGGAAGGGACCTCTGGAGGTCATCTGGTCCAACCGCCCTGCTCAGGCAGTGCCACCTAGGGCAGGTGGCCCAGGACCACGTGCAGATGGCTTCTGAGTATCTCCAAGGATGGAGACTCCATCACCTCCCTGGACAACCTGTGCCAGTGCTCGGTCACCTTCACAGTGAAAAAGTGTTTCCTCATATTCAGGAGGAACCTCCGGTGTTTCAGTTTGTGCTCATAGCTTCTTGTCCTAGTTCAATATACTAATTCAAAGGAAATGAGCTGTATAGGAAAGTGATGACAGAAAAAGGAAATACAAAGTAGATTGGAAAAGAATGGAGAAAATTTGTGGGTATCACCTCTCTACTGCCCAGTTGGAAGGAATCAAAATGATAAGATCACAAGGATTGTTAATGTAGTAGTCAGATAATTGAAACTACATACGATGGGCAAATGAAATGGATAAGTATGAGATAACATCAAACACATCGTTAACTTGCAAAATCTTCCCAAAACTCGAGTGATAGAGGAAGAAAAAAATTCTCTGAGTTTTACATTTTTTCATAGTTTCATTCTTGATTACATGTGTACTGTCTGCATTTGGACACACTTTTATTGTTGTAGTCTGGCAAAAAACTTCTTGCACCACACTATTCGGTATTTTTCTTCCTCTTCTATATCAAATTAAAGGGTTTTTTACCCTGCATAATTCCAGCACTATTTACATTTTCTCTTTGCTTTCTAGTTTCTTTTGCTGATCCCTACCTTATTTGCACTCTGTGCATATTTTTCCTCTTATCTCTCTGCCTTCCCCATGCTGTGCTCCCTGTACTCAATCATGTTGTTTGTATTGCACAAATTACCAGTTCTTCACCAGTTCTCACCTTCCATCTGTTTTTCCTTAATATATAAGCCAGGAGATGGCTGCTGCAAGATTGTTATGTAACCTTAAATTCACAGTATTATCTATTACATTAAAATATTTAAAATGTGCTGTCTGTTGTAGACAGTAAGATCCTGGGTCTGGTTTGCTTTCCCATACAGGGCAATCAATCATACAGATTCAGTCAGTGTATTCCAAATGAAGCACCTGTATGGAGGGGCAAATGTAAATGTTGCAAAAAAAGAGGTTTAGTGTCTTTCCTCTCTATTCAACCCACTGTAAAAATGGCAGATTTCCCAACAGAGAAGACCTACTCTAAAAATTCAAAAAACACCGCATGGAAAAAACAGAACCTATACATTACATAATAGAATATATTATATTAACAAGTTTCCTTATTTTTATATGATGCACAATAGAACATGTTGTTTTTGAAGGAACTTCAGAAGCTAAAATGGTAATATGCCATTCATTATGACATAATGACCAATCTTAATACACAAGTTGTAATAGGAATCATATTCTTACAGAACTGAGTATTCAGAAGTTAGTAGGTTCCAAAATCATAATAGTGTAAGTAAAATAACAACTAAAGACAAATCCCCTCACAAATAAATTGAACTAGTTTGTTAGACTTACTGCTCCTAGTAGATTTGTACTATAGCTTTTAATCCATATTCTCTCTATCTGTATCACAAATAAACTGATCATCTTCAATAAAGCTATTGTGGTAAAACTTCTGTAAAGGAACAAATGTTGCTAGTTCAAGGTAATACTATCTACTCAGATGTTCCTGCAACTTGTCATTTTTATAGGAAATTATTGTTTCAGATGATTTAGAGGATTTGGGAAGGTTTATTTTTCTTTTTTTTGTTTTTAATTAAAAGTATTCATCTTGAAAGGGAGAATGTCAGAGATGTATTAGTTAAGCTTAGGTTTTTGAGGAATATTGATAGGTAGTAAGTGAAGTCCATGCTATATTCTACAGATTCAGATTAGTCAAAAAACTGAAGTTCAGATAAGAGTGCATTTGCTCTGTTTTACCAGTTGTTTTCTTGCACAGTCTGTGCTGAATTAACGCATGAGGTGGAACATGTCTCTTTCAGGTAAAGCTTCTATTGACTTCCTAGACAGAAAGAAGAGTGTGGAAACTAATGTTCTTCTGAAGTAGAACTTCCCATGGTTGTGTTTGTTCAGTGACTTGTCGCCACGTACAAAACGGTCCTGCTTGCTATTGATATTTTATCAGACTAAACTAGTCTTTTTCACCTGAAAGAGATTCTTATTAACTCTGTTTCAAAGCCCATGAAGGTATGTTTTATCAAGTGCTCTATTGGCACTGTGGAAGTGGATTTTCTAAGAAACCCAATTGACTTCTTGAGTCAATTATTCTGTTAAAGCTGCTTGTATGGTTTTCAGAACATGAATGTTATAGGAGAGAGGTAACCTTGCAATTTTCTGGCATGCTGAAGGTTTTTATGTTGTTACCTACATTACTGTTTACAGAATTGCAGAATAGTTTAGGCTGCAAGGCACCTCTGGAGATCATCTACTTTACATTTACTTTATCTTTACATCATTTACTTCACTGCCTCCGCAAAGCAGGGTAACCTAGAGCTGGTTGCCCAGGACCTTGTCCAGTTAGGTTTTGAATATCTCCAAGAGTGGAGACTCCACAGCCTCTCTGGGCAACCTGTGCCAGTGTTTGACCACCTGACAGTAAAAAAGCTTTTTCTTATATTTAAAGGAATTTCTTGTATTTCAGTGTGTGCCCATTGCCTCTTGTCCTGGCGCTGGGCACTACTCAGGAGAGCCTGGCTCTGTCCTCTTTACTCACCTCATCAGGTTTTTATAGATGTTGTTAAGATCCCCCAGATCCTTTTCTTCTGCAGGCTGAACAGTCCCAACTCGTATGTCAGATACTTCAGTCTCTAAATCATCATAGTGGCCCTTTGCTGTACTTGCTCCAGTGTGTCCATGTCTTTCTTGTACTGGGGAGCCTATAACTGGACCCAGCAGACAAGATCTGTCTCATCAGTGCTGAGTGGAGGGGAAGGATCACCTCCTTCGACCTGCTGACAATGCTCTTAATGCAGCCCAGGAGGCAGTTGGTCTTCTTTGCCACAAAGGCACATTGATGGCTCAGAGTCAGCTCATCCACCAGGTCCCCAGGTCCTTTTCTGCAAAACTGCTTTCCAGCCAGCCACTCCAGGCCTGTGCTGGTGCATGAATTAACAGAATCAGAGTTTATATCCTGGAACGATGTGAAGACAAATGGGTTAAACATTTAATTGTGTTGCAGATGTTATGCCTAAAGGAATAAAATACTCTGAGAGTATTTTGCTGGCTGAAGGCAGCAGTAAAATCCTCTCCCTTAGTCTTCTCTTCTTATGCCTGAATAAACCCATGTTGCCAAGCCTTTCTTTCTGTGTTGTGTGCTCCAACTCCCTAATCATCTTGGTGGCCCTGAAGTGGGCCCTTTTCTGCACAACTGATCTTGCCAGGCAGTTTTGTTGCCTGATGTTATTCCATCCCAGGTGAAGGACTTTGCATTTGCCCTTGTGAACTTTGTGAAGTTCTGGTCAGCCCATTTCTCCAGCCTCTTCATGTCCCTCTGAACAGCAGCCCTGCCCTTGAGCATGCTGATTTTGCTGTTTTCCACAGGCTTCCTCATGGTACATTCTATCTCGTTATCCAGATTGACAATAAAGATATCTTTCCCAGTAGTGACCCCCAAGGGGCACCACTACCAGCTGGACTTCATACCTCTGATCACAACCCTCTAAGTGCAGCAGTCCAGCTAATTTTCTATCCACATTATAGTCCACCTATTGAAACGGTATCACCACTTTGCTTAAAGGATACTATGCGAGACCATCCTGAAAACTTTAGTAAAGACAGGGTAAATGACACCCGCTGCTTTGCCATCAGCTGCATAGCTGATCATCTCATCACAGAAAGCTATCAGGTTGCTCAAGCAGGGTTTGCCCTTTGTAACTCCATGCTGATTGCTCCCAGTCACCTTCAGTCCATCATGTGCCCTAGATAAAGAATCCAGGAGGATTTGCTCCATAACCTTCCCAGGGACTGATATGAGAATGACTGGTCTGTAGTTCCTCAGAGCCTCCTTTTCGTCCTTCCTGAAGGTTGGTCTGATGTTTGTGTTTTACCAGTCATCAGGAACCTCCCATGATTGCCACAACCTTTCAAAGATGTTATAGTGTAGCCTTGCAGTGACGCTGGCCAGTTCCCTCAGCACCACCTTTATTGTAGAAGTTGTTATTAAAAAAAAATCTTCATCTTAGACACTGTGCATTAACATACATATTTCTGCTTCTTTCTCACTCCCTGTACACATATATATAAAGAAAGAGAGAAATGTATACGTTAATATTTATGTAGAGAAATTCCAAGCCAGTGGTAAGAGAATATAGATTTTCAAGAAAACGTTAGAGAAGAGTAGAGCTTAGATTCCAAAAATGGATCCAAAATTTCACTCACAGTATTTATGACTTTATAAAATTTGGAACATAACCTGCCTTTGAATCAAGTGTAGAAATTTCTTTGAAACTAGTTCTAAAGTTTTAGAGAGAAAAAAAATAAGAATTGGAATTGTAATTAAAAAAACCTTGAAAATTAGAACATTCACAGTTTTTTCCATGAACTCTTGTCAGATTCTATGAAAAAATGAGGCGTGACCTTCATGAAAATTTGTTTCCATTTTTTGATTGACAGCAAATCTTTATACTTTATATTGGGTCAGTGTTAACCCACTGATGTGACTCCATTCATACAAATTCTGTACATAGGATCCGCTTCTGACCAAGAGAGTGTATTTTGCATGTAGCAGGCAAGAAGCTGACCAAAAGAGATGATGTCTGTGAAAGTGAAGTTTCTCCTGGGTGTGGCTTAGTTGTTGCAAGCATTTTATTTGGCCAGATTTATGCGATCAGAAGTATACAAAGAGTCCATTCAGATGATAAAATGATATGCGCACATTAAAGAGTATAAACACATTTAAGCACTAAACCAGTTGTTTTAAGAAAGAGAAGATCAACCATTTCAGGGCAGATTTAAATGTGAGTCTATACCTGAACTGTCTCACTGGAGACTAAGAGATTGCAGTAGATAGTGTCCAGCAGATGTGATAACTTTCAGCACATTAGAATAGGGAGTCAAATGGGATGTGAATGTCTTCACTGCCTCAGTATAATGAAGATCAGTGTGATAGACAGTGAAAGTGGAAGATCAAGCAAATTGGTGGAAAACTTAATTGAGAGAGATACAATTTTCTCACTGATGTATAATGACAGTTGGCAGAGCCAAAGACAGTTGCAGGAGGAGAAAATTCATTTAGTTAATACTCTATAACACTATAAGTTTCCACAAAAAGAAAGAAAAACATTTTCTAAATATATATTTCACTAGTCACATTTACTGAACTATAAGACATGCTTCTACAAACCCTTAGAAAGAGGAAAGGATTAGTTTTGATCCACATGAAATAGTGGATTCAGCTAAAAAGACATAGAACTGATTATGCTTGAGCAACTAGGCTCTTCATCCAGTCTGTTTAACAGAAACTGAAAATGAACACATCCTACTTTTAATATTTGCAAATTTCTTAGCTGGGGAGAGTTATTTTTGCTGTTGGCAACAGTTCAGTTAGGGTTTGGGGTTTTTTTAAACTTCAGTTCTGCAACACATATTTAGAACCAATTTGTTAACATTTGCTTTGCTTGTTCAAATAATGCTTGTTTTACCCCATATTAATGCTTGCCTGATCAACCCAGGGAATTTTTTTTTCGTAAAAACTAATAGCAATAGTGTGACTTTCTCATCAACTTTTCTTTAGGAAGCAATAGCTCCTGCTTTGTTACCTAACATGGAGGAACTAGGCAAGGAGAGTGAGGCAAAGGGCCCTTTAGCATGGAATAGTATGGCATGTGCCATCTTCATGCCATCTCATGTCTGCATGGACTTCCTTCTTGTGGATCTCGAGTATGTCTGGTCAGTCAGTCTGAAACCCCTGCTGAAGATCCTGCTTGGAAAGCCAGATTTCTTAGCTAGGGTGTGTCTTACAGAAGTGGCTCCAGACCTTTTCCAGCATCTCAAAGAATTCCTCAGAATGGTCCAGCATACACACTTCTTTCTCACTGTAAAAAGGGTGTGAAAACCACTGAAGTGTCTGATTTTGCTATGCTGTCCTTTGTTCATGTAATTAGATCATTGCAGGGCAGTGGCATTTGGGCAGCACAGGATTCAGTTTCCTAGAAGTATTTTTGCTAGTGCCATTTGAAACAGTCTTTGTTGATCTAAGCCAACTACATGGGACTGGCAAATATGACACACTTTATAGAGATTTGCACCCATCTTGCTTCTCGGTGTTATACCCAGGATACCCAACAGCAGGTAAAATGGCTCTAGCTGCCAGCATTGCACATCTGAATCCTGTATCTAGTGGTTGGACAGCTGAATCACTCTTTGGCATAACATCTGCATCTCTGCAGAGTACAGCAGCTTAACCACCTAGATTTAGGTGGTCGTAACCTCTGACGGAATCCCACCCTGGTTGCCTAGATTCCCACTAGAGAAAAAACAAATCCTCTAAAGTAAGATTCATCTGCACTATTTGAAATGTTTGCCTTAAGATAAGTTAAATCCTTAAAATATTTGGGTTTTGTTACTCACTATTGAAGGATGCTACATGCAGGTTTCTGTGTCCGATTTCAGTATATTTCACCCCATTTGTGTTTGGTGGCTCAGCAGTGCAGCTTAACAATGCAGACCGGTTTTGGTGTGGAAAGTATTGAATCTTGTTGTTAAATTCGCCTTGCATGATACATCAGATTCATTGTCTTCCAAATAATGAGTAAAAGAGAGTCTGTCATAACCTACCTGCATGTTCTGTAGGTTGAAAAGCATTCCAATTATTTTCAGTAATGGTTTCCTATTATTATTACTTATCACACCTTAATTATGGCTACTTATATTGCCTTTCCAGTTTCTGTCTCTCCAGTCATATTTTGCATGTGTTATGCTTTCCTAGGTATTATTGATATTGTACAGCATAATAATAAAGTAAATGTGGATGTTCCAATAAAACAGCCCTTCCCTCTAGCTAAAGAGGGCTGAAAAAGAAGTAAAGAAGAATAGAAACTGAAAATTGAAAAGTCCTTGCTCAAACGCCAAACATTAAGAACCTGAATCTCCACTGTTAAATTTCCAGATCCAGAGGACTGGGTGTAAGATACCTGCATTTAAAAACTAAAACCACCTTAATAATCTAGAAGAGTGTGAGAGGGGTCAATTTCCCAACTTTTCTTGTTCTTTATAAGACAATATTAAATATCTAGATGTAAATACATACTCCAGTTTTATTTAGGATTTGTAAGGTTTTTAATGTGCAAATGGATTCTCATATATACATATATATAACTGCTGTAGTTTTTATTCAGTTTAGTAATCCTACTCTGAAGTAAAAGCTTTTCTTTCTTTTTATTAGTAACGACTTGCATTCTCTGGGTGGAAAGCCTGAGAAAGATATTATTTCTCATTAACTTGATTTTATATGAAACCAAATTATATTAATCACCCTGCAGATATTCTCAGCATGTGGAAAAATAATTAAAATAGGTATATACCTTGTGATATGAAGTTTATTCACAGGTTTTGATTTAGCAACTTTGCCAATAGTCAAAGGAGCAGAACATCGGCATGAAGCTGAAGAAGAAAACGCTGTGTGAAGAAACACATCCTACTCTATTAGAAATAGAAAACAAGTAAGACTGAAGACAGAAAACACAGATTTATGTTTGGGCCTAGTTCATTTCCCTAGCCCATTTCCAAAACCAATCTTCCCTCACTTGCCAGTGCTAAGGATAATTTAACCAATATGTGTTTAAACACTCGGACCATTTAAATCAGTTAGCATAACAAGTTTTTGGCATAATTCTGCTTGAACACTGTGTATTTTTCTTTCCTTCAAATTTCTAATGGAAAACAGTATCTTATCTAAATAAAATTAGAACAAAACAGACTTATCATGCGTAATGCCCTACATCTGGTATGGAAATGGAAAAGGCTCATCCAGGACTTCGTATAGGAGTGGAAAATGATACAGTGCAATTATTCATTAAGAAAATAAGCAAAACCCCACAACGCTGAGTATTTTACAAGTGTAATCAGGCTTTTCGTTGTAAGCTACAGCGGTGAACATGCAACAAAGGAGCTCTGCTGCTACCTTTTTATTTCTGTAGATGGCATTGGAAAAGTCTCTCCCTGTCCTGGGGCCCCATTTCACTGGCTGCTTTCCCAAGGACTCACTGACCTTGGTGAGAATGTGATGCAATATTTCTGTAAGTGCAAAGGAATGGGACATCAGGTTGTTGGAGCCACACACGTGGTTTATTTTACTGTTGACATCTAAAGTAGCTAAGAACCTGACTCTAAAGATCAAACCTAAAATTCTGATTTACAATGAGAGATTGAAAGGCGTACACGTAAAATACTCTTAGGCTCTCTGTCTGAAAATCAGCAGCCTCACTCAATTCTGTCAGGAGTGACTAAGTGGTCTTCACAGAGAAACTGGATGCTCTAATGGTAACGCAACTGGAAACATCAGAGATACAAATTCTATTTTGTTGCACCAGCAAAGGTAGACTGAACACAGATGGGAAAAGCATGTTCTCTGGCTGTGAATTTTGCCTGATCGTGCTAGCAGCAAAGAAACCCAAGAGGATGTTTTGGACCACAGATCGTAACAGCCTTCCCTTCTACATATTGCCTTGAATTGACAGATATCTCTATCTTGTACAAACTGCAGATAATAGGCAGTCAGTTTTGCCTGTGTCCCAAGTTTTTGGAAATTTGGGTATGGACAACCCAGCTAAGAAGCAAGAAAGCATCAAAGCTGAGTTATTATAGAGGTATGACCAGACCTGCCTCCTCTTTCACTACTTCTTGAATTGTAAGAGAGAAAAACATTTTGAGTATCCATAGAAGCCCTTAGATGATAGGAAAATTTTCCTCAACCTTGTTTTCTTGCTTCATTTACAAATGCGTGGCATCTCTGCCTTGTCTGTCCCATTTGATCTCATTAAGGCTCCCCGCAATCATGGGCTGCTTCCTTCATGTCCCACTGCTTGGCCTTTGAGAAATCAGTAACAGCTCAAATTCTTTCTTCGCACGCAGAAAGTTAAATAGCTGTGTCTTTTTTTGCATCGACAACTTATTGATCAAGAAAATGTCAAAACAGAGAGCAAGACATGACATTTTAGTACAACAGAATTCAATAATCCTTTTTGTGATACTTCCCTGAGCTAGGGAATACTAATGCAGAACGAAGGTGGAGGACAGAAACCGAGATATGGCAGAGTATAACAAATCCACAGGAAGAGCTTAGTTTTACTAAAATTCATTTATTATTTCATATCTGCAGTCATTCTAAGCAAAGTCACCTAAGGAATAAAATTGACACCAACACCATAGCTTCTCATTATGAATCAGAAAATTACTCTCAGCCGAGACTTAGATTTGTTCCAAAAGTCTGAAACTGGCAATCCTGAAAGTGGTAGTTTATTATGGCCTTTTAAAAGTTATTTCTTTTTTAATGACAGAGAAATTTGAAACACCTTTGAATTCAACTTACTTCAGCTTGACATGAAAGCATGTGACCAAATATCAGCTGCCCTGCTCTTGAGTGGGATTCTGTGATGCGAAGACAAAAGGAGAACTTGCCTGCAGATCTAGCCAGGCACGTGCAGAGCTGGCTACGGCACAGAACCCTGCAGCCTCCGGGTACTGCCGGTTCAGTGACTCTGCGGATTACATTTGGATAGTTAAGCATGTCCCTCATTGAACCTCTTAAAGTTGGAATTCTCCAGCTAATTAGTTCCAATGAGGGCCTCCAGGCTCTGTTCTAATGTATTAGAAGTCAGAAAAGACCTTCCCAGCTTTTATCCCATTGCCTTATTTTAACCTAGATGCTCTAAGCATAGATAGTTCTAAGGAAAACTCTGGGCTGAGTGGTACTCGTTCTTTGCAGAGCTTTTTTAAAAAAAGTCTCCACATTTGCAAATTGCAGAGACTGCTTGCTCATTTTTGATTTCTTCATTCCCACTGGCAATACTGAATTTGTTAGGTTAAATGAAGAGCCTCATTTTTTTGTAGTGGCTTATTTTTTCCAAGTTATTTGCATAATGGGGACTATGATTTCTTTCAAACCTGCAGCAATACATTTATTTGTTTATATATATTGTTATGACTGAATATAAATGCATAATAATTAATTTAACTGCATTTAAATCCTGCATTCCTGTTGAAGTATTTGTCTAAATAGAAGTGAAGAAAATTCAGAGGTCATTCAAATTAGAAATGTTATTTATTCATCATCTGAACAGCAATTAACAGGGTTAGGAGCTGAGAACAAAGGTAGTCTATTCCCATAATGACATTAAAATGACCTTATTCATTTTGGTGATACCACACCTGAAGTTACATGTAAGGTGCTACATTTTGAAACTAGTTGTGCTGGAGAATACATAATCCATCTTTTTGGTAACTTTTTGAATGCAGAAAGTCAAACTTTTTGCTAGAACATGTTATGCTGGTTGCAAGGTTTCACACTGCTATCATATCTTTGTTTCCTTCAGTTCGCAAGTATTATCAAATCAGGCTGAATATGTCCTGAATGATCAATTATAACATACATTACAGTTTTGTTGCGTTGTGGAGAATGTACATAAACACAGTGTCGCCGCAATGCAATGTAACTGTAATTTGTGTTACAACCACTTTCTCTGAGGTATTTCAATTTCACAAATTATTTTACATTAAAAGTCACATTCCTTGTAGGAATAAACATGAACACTGTTCTTCTATTATTTTTCTCATTCACTTGATGATTTTGCCGCTGGAACTCTGTTTTCAAATTGTGTGCTGTTACAAAAATGTTACAATGAAAACTCTTTGATTTGGTGCTCTATCCACCAAAGCTCCTCTTCCATTAACATCCTCTCAGTTTCACCTTTCCAATATCTCCTTTTACATCAAAAAGGTAAGATATAAATTAAGCTAGTCCAAATCCTTCTTGAAAATATCAGCTCTGAGATATGGTTTCTCCCATTCCGTTTGTTCTCTCTCTTTTCTGAGTTTTCCATTTTGAAATATATAGTTCACACAAAGATTTGAATATTGCCATCAAACACTTCCATTTTTCTGCAGATGCACATGGGCCACTCACTTATCATATCCAGGTATTTCAATATAAAAGTATATCCCATTCTTAAAATCATGAGACAACTGTTACTTAGAACATCTTTTGGAAATTTGGAAAGGAAGAATCATTAAATCAATTTTATAGAAAGGGAAGAAGGAAATGTTGGGGTTGTATGAGCCCCATATATATATGTATAGCCAGCAGGTTGAGAGGAGTGATCATTCCCCTCTGTTCAACATGTGTGAGATGGCAATATTTTGCTTTTGAGCTCACTAGAACAAGACAAATACTGACCACTGGAGCAAGTCCAATGGAGAGCTGCCAAGATGGTTGGGGGCTGGAGTACCTGATGTGCAATGAGAGGCTGAGAGAGCTGGGTTTGTTCAGCCGTGAGGTGAGAAGGTGAAAGAGAGACCTTGTTGCTTCCTACCACTACCTAATGGTAAGGCATAGGGGAGATGGACCCAGACTTCTCAGAAGAGTGTGGCTAGAGGACAGGAGGCAATAGCCACAAGTCGCAACAATGGAAATTCTGACTAGATATTAGGAAAAGCGAATTCACCATGAGGGTGATTGAAACTGGCACAGATTATCCAGAGAGGCTGAGAAATCTTCATCATTAGAGATGCTCAAAACTGAATTGGACAAGGCCCTGGGCTCTCTGAGCTAGTTGACCCTGCTCTGAGTGGGCTTTGTACCAGATGACCTTCAGGGTCCTTTGCAACATCAGTTGTTCTGTGATTTTGTGGAGTGACTTATCCAAGGCTAAGCTAAACCTATAAGCTTTTCTTTACTGGCTTATCTGCCCTATCTTTTTTGGTTTTGTTTTTGGTTTTACAGTCTAGTCAAAATAACATACCTAAAATTTATACATAACTCTTGTGCTTTTTTCCAGCCTGAAATTCAAGCTTCTTGTCTTCATTGTTAAACATCTCCAAGGTATTATCCTGTTTATATCATCATCTCTGTAAAGAATTAATGGGGTCCAGTTCTCTCTGATCTAATCCACTAGATTTATCCCACATAAAGTACAACTGAAAAAATTAAAATCTCTCTGTTCAAAGGAACCAAGAGCTGTTTCTTTTATTTCAGAGAAAGCCTTTGATCTAATGAACTGAACTCTTTGAAAAAGTTTGCATAGGGCAAAAACTTCCAAGCATGATTGGAATAGTTTTGTTTTATTGCAAATGAGTCAGTCATCATGAAGAAATGGCAATAGAGAGACCCACTTGGTTTTGCCACTGGTGTTAACAACATAAGGAACCAACTATGGTAGTAATAGAATAGGAGTATTTTCTATATGAATATCACAGTGAATGAATATTCAGTGAATATTCATATGAATGTCACTGAGCCATAGACGACCTTCTCTAAGAATCAAGAAAATCCAAAATTAGTAACATGTAAGATTCATTGTGATAAATTCACAATGTTGCGTATAATAACAAAATACCATAGAACGTATTATGCAGACTGGAATTACAGCTGAGTGGCAGAAGGGAATAAAAGACTTGGGGATTAGAGTGAATAAGGAAGAAAATAAAATTGCCTGTGCAGCAAAATGGGTTCTTCAGATTCTGTCTGGCTTCCTGGAAACTGCTGCAGTAAATATAGACTAAGGGAGAGCAGCTTGAGTGTGTGTGTTTCAGACAGACATATCTTAGCAACCATGATTTTTAGGGGAGAAACATCAGACTAAATCAAAGGAGCAGTGAGTTTTGAGTACTTAAGAGACTTTTTATGACAGAAGATTTAAATCACTTGTTTCAAAAAGCCAGACCATAGTGGGAAAGCTTGTGAAGGACTGAATCAGTAAAAACAAAAAGTGTTTTGTTAAAATGTCATCTTCCAAAACATGCTGCTAAAGGTAGGATGGGCAAACCTATTAACAACTGAGGGAATGCATCCAAAGTCATATTCCAAGGGACAGCAAATTTCCTCCCTTCCCTGTTAATCTTGCTGTGTTGCTAGGACCTGGGAAGACACTTAGCCCCTCTGAGTATAATCTGTGGGGAATATTGCTTATCTGACAGACACTGGAGTCATCTATCCAAATGAAAGTTAAAATTGGTGAGGTAGCTAGATTTAAGAGTAAGAATAACAACACCCAGAATTATTGTTATAAAATTGCTGTTTATAGTGCAATAAAGCTTGCATATAAATTTAATAATTTTANATAACAGCTTGGCATACTGAAAAATCCTGCTAGGTTCCCTGTAGTACTACAAATCATAATCAGAAAGCTCACATATATATATGGTTCACCCTAGCACGCCAAACTAAGTTACTGAATTTCATTGGAGAGTACATTATTCTTCCCATGGTCAAACCTTGNCATTAAAAGTATTTTATGTGAAAAAAAGAGCAGGGGAATGATCAATCATACAGTTAGTGGGGGAAAAGTAGCCTTAATGTTCAAATGATAGCCGGGATTTCAGCAGACCTCTCTATAACAGCTTGGCATACTGAAAAATCCTGCTAGGTTCCCTGTAGTACTACAAATCATAATCAGAAAGCTCACATATATATATGGTTCACCCTAGCACGCCAAACTAAGTTACTGAATTTCATTGGAGAGTACATTATTCTTCCCATGGTCNTTCCCACCGCCTTTTTGCTTTTATTTCATTTGTTTGGTTGTGGCTATTCCTTACGTTCTCCTCCCCATCCCACCTCTGCCTATCCACATCCCCCATTTTAATTATTATCCATTTTTTTACGGTCCTGTGTGGAATCACCGACAGTGTCTTTACTTAAGTGATTTAATGTCCAGCTTTCCTGCTGCTGTTAAACATGGTAGTGGAATTTCAAATAGCAATTAAT
>VYZW01032539.1:502-14342 GCA_013401315.1 Balaeniceps rex | reverse complement strand
AGCATACGTTACTATTTGAATCAGACTATATCGTGTAATGATAAAAGGTAAAATTCATACTCTATGTGTGAATTTAGAATTCTGTATTCTTATGTAAGTGCAGAAATCTACTGTATGGATCAACTACTTCTCTTTTTATTTCTTTTGTAGAAAGTATCTAGAAAAAAATAGACAAACAAAGAAACAAGCAAACAAAACCAAACCCATAAGAATTCTTCACCAAAAAAGTAGATAGTAAATATATTATACAGAACAATGATAATTTTATTAGGTAAAATTAATATTTCACCTCAGAGGGGTCTCAGAGGCAGCTGTATAACTATGAGTTCAATGGTACATTAAGCTAGTAGAAATTATATCAATTTTATAGTTGAATAATTATTTGAAAAGTCTAAGAAATTTTGATAAGTGTGGTCTTGGTACCTGCCATATCTGAATCTGATAAATGTACCATGAACTGATTGTGATTTTATGTTAATGAATTACTGAAATTCAAAATTTGGACAGTTTGTTAAAGTTGGGGGCTGGGAATTACTAGTTGATTTTAAATAAAGTTGAACAAGGACATTAGTTTATATTGAAATTAAGTTCAAACCTTTTTTGTTTTTTCTTATCATGGACTTGGGCTCAGTGAAAGTAAGCCAGGCTGTTTAGTTCCATTGTTCAGCTTGAACAAATAAGTATGTCCATTTAACACGAATCTTTTACAAAACCTTGAAAGCTTTGTATGTTCTAGATTTAATCTTTTAGGTAAAAATCCATATTTCCCTTCTGATCCTGAAGAAGCCTGATCCTGAAACTAATCATGGATATCAGATCAATACCCATGTAAGAAATCAAAGATGGAGATTCTCAGAAAAGAACTGTACATAAAATAATTTCATGGAGGCCAAGTCCACATTTGGGATCAAGACTACCAACCAGAGCCCTTTAAGGCACTGATGACGAAGAGTCTGTTTGAAAAGAAAGTAATTAATTTCAAGCAAAGGTAACAAATTCAAGGAAATTAAAAAGAAGGATAAAACTAAATCCCAAACTGAAAAAAAAGTCTTCCTAAACATCCACGGAAAACAAAGAAGGTGGAAGACTTTGTCAGTCTTGTTGGTTTTAACTGATCTTGGAGTGGAGACAGCTCTGCAGCAACAATGATTCACCTTCCTGCTGTGTGTGATGGAGTATTTCGTGCCACCAAAAGACCAGCCACAGTTACGTCTGAAATCTTAGACTGTTTTCTGAGAATGTGCTAGAAGCTAGCAAGTTGGCTAGTTTGTCTGACCATAAATAAATTGGATCAAATCCTGTGGGAACATGTATGCCATAGTCAATCATACCATAATGGAAATTACTGAGCTATCCTTTAGCTAGCAGGTCCATTAGGGCAGCATTGTACAGCACTGTGTACAATTAATCTAGGTCCCCAGGAACTATTGAGACAGGCAAAATTTCCCTCCAAATGCCTACAAAGTCCTCTGTCTATTTTCATTGATTAAATTTTTATTTTATATTTTTATTTTGTCACTTAATGGCATTTATTTTAGATACTTTGTGCACCACCTCATATTTGGGCTCAAGCCTGGTAGTGGATAGTCTAGATCCATTAGTAGTTAATAGTGATCTGATAATAATTTAAAAGTTATAATGAAATTGGTATCACATTATTACTGTAATAGTTCTGTTACTTTTTATATGGATATGGAAGGTTCACAACTAAAACTGTATGCATATTCCTTTAATGATCACAGACTAGGAAAAGTAATCCTTCATTCATAAAATATGCAGCAGATGACCATTTCTCTAATGGCAACTCATCTATTTGAGGGTATCTTGAGTTTAAAATTCAAATTATAAGAAATTAAAAGACAATGCTATTAGAGAAACTGTGACCTAATATATGTGAAATTGAACCAGCAGTATTTGTGGAATGGACTCAAAGTAGTATAATAGGCAGTAGAAACCTCACTACCTCTTTCGGTCATTTTTAGAAGAAACCTCTGATATTCAATGCTCTGAAGAGGATGACTCCAATTTGGAAAAAAGCCCTGCCATTGTGGGGTTGTGGGGGGAGTGGGCAGTGGTGTTTGTTTTTAAATACAGCTATTTATTAAATAACCATAAAATATTTAGGTTTCAGTTTAAGAACTGTTCATTGATTCCTGGTCAGACAACAAAACGCTGACAGAATGATACTGATGTGCTTAAAGGACCTGTGTTAACCTTACTCAGTTCAGTGTTAATTTTCTGTATCCCTAGGTGTAATACTCTTACAGCTATTTCATCTATGTTTTAAAAGAAAAAAATCCCCTCTTGGGACGGGGACATCCCTGTTTACCCAGTTATTAAGGAACCAGACTTTGGTTTGTACTTTGAAATGTAGTACTGGAAACTTGTTTGACCTTTCTTCTGTATTCTGTTCAGCATAGGGAAGAAATTGGAGATTTTGATATGTAAACATCATTTAACTGCGCTTTCATGCATGTGAAATGTCATATGTCTACATAAAAAAGAGCCAAATAACAAACCTTCCAAAAACATCCAATGTATTAAAAAAGACTTGTGACTGAGTACAGTCTAACCTGTATTTACATTTAACAGGATACATATTGCTGATTATCCTGAACTACACAAAACAAACTAAAAATCTACTGTGGGTGTAGTTAGAACACGCCAAGCTGTGATACCAAACACAGTTTCCATCTCATTTGATAGGCATGGAAATTATATATCTTTTTAGTAGCTTGATCACACTATGTTCTGGTGCTGTCTTCTCTTTTTGGAGGGGGGTGTTTGTCTGGTTTTTTTGTGCGGAATTTTTTGTATGTTAAGCCTAATAAAGACAGCTAGGGTATGTGGGTATGTCTTAAAAGCGCTTCTTGTTTACTCATGAAAAGGACTGCTAGTAATGTCATCATTAGCAATCTAAGAGGGAGTTTAGATCTTTTATAGATATTTCAAAATAAAGAAATGCTAAAAAGTAAATTTTTAAGATGTCATTGAAGTGGATTCACAATGAATGTTTCAGAGTCTGACTGCCACCTTGAGCCTTTCATTAAAAGAATAACAACATATTTAGGCAAAAGGAAGCAGCTTCACCAGATGAGACTCAAAAATATTTGCAACACTTATTTGCCAGTGCTTTGTCATCTGAGATGGCAAACCTTCACTCAAATCCAAATACAGTGGAGTAAGATTTGAACCAATACATGTGAGTGCTGTAACAAGTGGGCTATCAAGAAAAAGGGTAAAAGGACCATCATCTCACATTTTTGTGAAGGACAGAACTGACTTAGACACCTACATCTTGGACAGTACACACCAACACTAACTCAACAATAACACAATATGACATTTGACTGTTCTTCCTTGGTCATTTAAAAGTTAGACATTGCACAGTTGACTCTCCTTTTGTGACTACATTAGTCTTTGCAGATGTCAGCCACCTTACACTGCTCCTAAATTTGTCGAACATGTTTGCTAAGTTTCAAAACCTATGTTATAGACTTCTAGCAAGCTCATCACCTGACAGAACTAACAAAATCTACAAACAGTAAATCATTGTCTATACTGTACACAACAAACTTACCACTTGCTTGCCATGATTGGAAGTACTCTTCATTTCATTCACCTTCAGCTCTCTTCTCACCATAAAAAGGTGTGGTGATGATGATGGCAGTGAGTAATGCTGCACAGTGTATCTGGTGTGATTATTGGGTTGCTGTTTGGGTTTTTTTTGTAGTTTAGGTGATGGTATCTGCTTGCTGAAGAGATTATGTGTTTATCAGATCATTGAAGTATACACTTAACTTCAGAGAAGGGACCTCATTTCCTGTTGACTGTAGTCAGTGAGGCTATTTTCTTTTGTCAGAATGAAAATCAATGGGCTCATGCAGCACTACAAATCAATTTCTTCCATTTAGATTACAGTGCTTTTACGTGCTTGATTGTGTGTAAACAGACTTCTCACTTCTCAGAATATCTTACAATTCATCTAGAAATAGGAAGACAAATTTCCATGTTGTTTTTTTTTAATTTTTAAATCTGCTGAGTATTTTTTAAAAAGACAAAACTGCTGAAAGCATAGAATGTTTCCTTCTGAGGTTTCAGAATTTTAAAATGCTGCTTAGGTACAAATCAAGATTAAAGATTTGAGAACTTAAGGAGGAGAAACATGTTATTATAAGCCATTCTGCTTCACTTTCCCCTCATTCACTGTATAACCAAAAGGAGTAATAACAGAAATAATGATAAAGGAATGATAATGCAAACAATAAAAAGCTAGTTATAGTATTGACTGTGTTATAGCAACAATTTTATTTTCTTTTCAAAAAAGTAAAATTATTTTATGTTGGCTATATTTCTCCTGATTTGTTTCAAAACTTGTACAGATCAGGGACAAAATTCTTACGTCCTAAAAGTGTATGTAAATTATAATGGCCTGAAACACTGATTTCTACAAATGTGGGAGACATTATATTGAAGGTAGGAACTGGGAATAGATATACAATGAACTGGATCAAATGGATTTTAATAAATGGGGGTGTATTGCTCCAGGAAAGGCTGGACCCAATTCAATACAGTTTAATCATTCAAAGTGAAACATTTTACAGCCTTACATGTGCAAGTAGAAGTAGGAGAATGAATCTTGGATTCAACGATTTAGTAAAAATTAGTATCTCTCTCAGACTGTAGCAAAGATTTGGGATCTTCAGATCTGACTGACAGTCCTTTGATTTAAGGTATAAAAGGGCAATAAAAGCAGCGCAAATGGAGGCAGCTAACAGACACATCAGTATGTAGGCATGGAAAGGAGCTGGATACCCTGCTGAAGGCAGAGCAACACTGACCAGTAACAGGGCTGATGTGCCACAGGGGACAGTCCCCACCAACTGCAGCAACTACCCCTGGCACAGCGTAACTATGCTGGAGGGAGGACGGGGCCACCCAGGCCTGCGGCCACAGGACCACCCAGTGCCTCTCACGGAGCTGGGGCTCACAGAGGTGCTGTCCCTGACTGAGGCAGCCGGGTCTGTCAACAGAGCAAGGAGTTGCGGCAAGAGATGAGCAGATGGCACAGCATCAAAAATGATGTAAATGAGACTGACAGGATCTTCTCTGAGGCCCTGCAAAGAGCAGAGCTCAAACCTCCAGGAGGGACAGGCAAAGACTGTGTTCACTGGGCAGCAAATGAAGACTTCCATGGTGGCAAAGGCTGGGAGATCATGACTTCCAGCACCGAAAGAACCCTCCACTCACAGATCTGCAACTACAGAATAGGCCTGGTAGCAGACAAAGGGCAGAAAGCAGTATTTGGGTAGGCACCTGAGCTGGCTGTGCTATGAGGCCAATGGTAGCACTAGGAGGAATCAGCAAGAGGTGGCAGTGGGTGACTCCCTGCTGTGGGGAGGCCCCAAGCTGCTGATCTGACCTGCTGTTGGGGAGGTTTGCTGCTTGCTGGGGACTTGGATCTTGGATGTTGCTTGTCTAGACCTCAGTCTATTGTCCCTACTACTTTTCCACATGGGCACTGTGGTAGGTTAACCTTGGCTGGCTGCTAGGTGCCCACCAAGCCATTCCTTCAATTCCTCTTCTCACCAGGACGGGAAAAAAAATAAGATGAAAAGATAAGGACAGCAAGATCGCTCACAGGCAAAACAGACTCAACTTTGGGAAAATTAATTTGATTCATTGCCAAATAAACGTAGAGTAGGATAGCGAGAAATAAAACCAAAACTAAAACTATCTCCCTTCCACCTCCCCTTATTCCCAGGCTCAACTTTGCTCCTTCATTCCCAACTCTTCTACCTCCACCCCCTTGAGCACCACAGGGGGATGGGGAATGGAGGTTGCAGCCAGTTCCTAACGCTTCATCTCTGCTGCTCATTCCTCTTTACGCTCTTCATCTCTTCCAGCACAGAGTCCCTCCCATGGGCTGCAGTTCTTCACAAACTGCTCCAGCATGAGTCCTTTCCACAGGGTATAGTCCTTCAGGAATAGGCCTCTCCAGTGTGGGTCTCCCACAGGGTCACATTTCCTGCCAGAAAACCTGCTTATGCATGTGCTCCTCTCCACAGGCTGCAGCTCCTTCCAGGAGCCTGCTCCATTGTTGGGTCTCTAGGGGCTGCAGTTTCCTTCAAGGCATATCCACCTGCTCCAGCATGGGGTCCTGCACAGGCTGCAGTGTGGATATCTGCTCTGATGTGTCCTCAGGGCTGCAGGAAGACAACCTGCTTGACTGTGGTCTTCTCCATGGGCTGCAGGGGACCATGTGCTCTGGCACCTGGAGGACTTCCTCCCCCTCCTTATTCTCTGAACTTGGTGTCTGCCGGAATGTTTCTCTCACATTTTCTCACTCTTCTCTCACAGCTGCTACACAGTGTTTTTTTACAATTTCTTAAATATGTTATCACATATTTAAGAGGCGCAGAGGATGTGTGGAATGATTGTGTAGGTCAGCATCTGTTTGCAAAGCTAGTGTTATTAACAGGGATTTGGCTGTTTTGACAACTCTTTGAGGATCTCTTCAGGAGAGACAGGATCCACCAGAATAGGGAAGAGCTGACCAACCTGGTGAGGAGTATGCTAATCCAGGAATGAGATGGGAGTGGGAGAGGACAAACCACAGTCAGTGGACAGGAGTGGAAAGCAAAGTATGCAGGGTGACAGTAAGGAGACACCTCAGGAAAGATAAAACAGGGTGAAAGGAGGCCCTCCTCAAGTGCATGCTCACAAATGTGCACAGCCTTGGAAACAATCAGGAGGAACTAGAGCTCCCATGCAGTGACAAATCTACAACACTGTTGGAATAACTAAGACATGGTGGGCCATGTACATTGAACAGGCATCCACTTTTTAGGACAGGCCATCAGAGAAGATGAGGGGGCAAAGATCTTGGCCTGTGTCTGAAGGAGTAGCTCAGGTGCAGGGAGCTTTTTGATGGGACAGACAATGGGCCACTGGAGAGCTTGAGAGTCAGGATCACGAGAGAGGCAGGTAAGGGGGAGATCATGGCAGGAGTGTGTTACAGATCAGGCTGAGGATGTGGACAAAGCCTTTAAACACCTGAAGGGAGTCTCTGTGTCACAGACTGTGATTCTCATGCTGGAAGGGCAGCACAGTGGGACACAAGCAGTCATCAGGATTTCTGGAGTGTGTCAAGAGTTATTCCTGTTATTGCTGAAACAGGTATTGGATCAGCCAACCAGGTACCAGGAGTCATACACAGCTGGGTGTGCTATTCACTGACGAGGAAGAACTGGTTGGAGATGTGGTAATCAGCAGCAGCCTTGGCTGTAGTCACCATGAAACGGTGGGATGTGAGATTCTGAGGAGAGTGAGAAAGAAGAATAGCAGAGGATAGACTCTGGACTTTAGGAGAACAGATTTCAGCTTATTCAAGACCTGACTCTGTCAAGATTTGTGATTTTAAATTTAAATCAGTTTTGTACAGTGTGAAAGAATAGTTCATTAATTGGATATCTCACAAGACATGAGCAGTTCCAGACAGGAGCTGAAATGCAGTCTGAAGGAATTCTTAGTAATAGTTTTTCTCCTTAATTCCAGTTATGATAAGGAGATGCATGACTGAAATAAGAAATATGTACCTGACACACCAGTTAGGAGTCAGTATATCATTCTCTCAGGACATCTTAGAAACTGGAGCAAATTCAGCTTTTTCTTAGAAGGGGTAACGAGGGCAACTCTCGCTTTTGTGATGGGAGGTCTGTCCCTACCAGATCTTTATAAAATGGAGGCAACATGTAACAACTTACTGCGTATAATGGCTTGTTACAATATATAATACCTTCTCATAAGTTTTTGTTCTACTGATGCTGAAATACATTACAGAGTTTTTGTGCACTTGTATGTCTATGCAATAGTTTTCACCGGGGTTTTCACTGGCTAAAAAAGGGCACATGGCAACTTAGGCTTAAGGTGAAAATAGCTATGAAGGAAACACGTGTGTGCAAGCACACAGGGACTCTTATGAAAAGAGTCTAGTCATTGTCCTAGGCAATGTTCTGACACTACTGCTTCCCAGTTTCTCTTTCTGAAGGCAATTTACTCTGTGACAAAAGTAGTTACATTTTTCTTGGACTAAAGTTAAATTCTGAATCTTCCTGGGCAATGTCCTACTCACCTATATTATATAGCAAGTCCAATTAAGAGCAGAACCAAATGTCAAAATACTAGAATTTCAGGGATGGGGAAGGAAAAAACCTCTTCTCAATATTTTTTTTTTCTGTTGCTGGACAGAAGGTCACAATAAGCTTTTGTTTCATTGTCAACTTTCTTATCAGGGTGAGTAAAATAGTGGATAGAGATAGTGCATTTTTTTAATGGGCCAATAGAAAATTGTCACTTTACAGAATAAAGTACAGAAAACAGAATCAGATGCACATCACTATGTTGTGCATAAAGGTAAACCCAGCTTTTATTGACCGTATCTGAAAATTTTGAAGTACTGTTGTAAAACCTCCATTTTCCATGGAAACAAAACCATAGTAAAAATTAATCCGAAATGCAATTTCATTACTACAATTGTTTTTGTATTGTGACTCATTCTATTACAAAATTGCAAAAACCCTAGCACAATCTCCTAAGCTTTGAAGGAGCAGCCAAAAGTGCTTTTTTCCCCTTCTGTCATTTCACTCCCTTAATTTAAAAAACAGTTATATAAAAGGGGGAGGAGACAAACCAACAAAATACTCATCTTCTTCACTTTGCTCTATCTGCCAAGTCTTCCTACATTTTGCATGAACAATCCATTTTAAAGTCTCACTGTTCTCTCCCTTGCAAGTGATTAGAAGTTTCAGTCACCTTCAGAAATATGTTAAGTTATGCAAATATAACGGATCCAGATAGTCAGTGAAGTACGATAACCATTCAGTAGATTAACTTTGCTAGTATACTCCCATGGTCAAAGGAATGTTAACTGAGATGAATTTAAATGGAATGTCAGACTTTGTGATGAATCTCAGAATGCTGTGTGACAAATATGTTATGTTTAATGATATATCACATCAAACTCCATCTATAACAGTAGCTGTTTAATGTCTTTTCAAGCATTTGAAATGAATATTTTCCTGTCAAATATCTGGTAATATAAATTAAAAACTGAGGACAGTAACAGCAAGCTCCTAGGAAAATGTGATTGGTAGGGACAACTGAGTCAACCCCAGCTCCCTATAGTCATAGACACAATAAAAAAAATATGTTTAGTCCAGAGGGCCTCATACCGTGATCCACAAAATCTTTTCCACTGAATACCACAAACTGAAGTTTTACAAGCTCTGCTGGAACTATAACTTGTGCACAGAAGAGAGCAACACACCAAACACCACTAATGTCCTAGTTCACTGATATAGCAAGTTAAAATCTTTCATATATCATATGAAATATATGCTTCATAAATAGTGGAGAAGCACATCTGCACTGCCTGAATTATTTTTTTATGTAGTTTCCTGAAATTGTTCCTCTCTGTTACACAGAATTAAGAAATGGTCTTGCTATACGTTTTTACAAGAATAAAACTTGTCTTACATATTAGCCTCACATCTTTTTTTTGCAAAATGCTCCTCTGATATTTGCAGCTTGTGGGAAGAGGGCCCTCAAAAGCATACGGAAATAAATTCTCCTAGTCCTGTGAAAACTGTTTTTTTTCCCCCAGAAAAATAAGTGCACCATGCCACAATAATAGCTGAACATAAGTATATTCTGTGGCAGATGCACCCGCCCTGACGAAGACTGGGCCTTTGTTACCTTTCATGCCTTTGTTACTTTTTACACCTTACTTTTTGTGCCCTTATTGCCCTATTGTGGCTGTTGCCCCATACACAGTGCCAGGTAGATAGAGCCTTCAGCCAATAGGAACAGGACATGACCATATATGACCACAGGTCAGATTCGACTAGGGTATAAACAGAGTCCCGCCAAGGGGCAAATTGTGTTGGTACTCCTCAGGGCAGCAGGCCTGCAGTCAGGGACTCTCCCCTTGGGTCAGGATGTCGCCCAAGGTAACTCCTCGAGGTTGAGAGACCTTGCCTTATCAGGTGAGTGTGCATTTTGAGTCATCATTCTGAAGCTTAAGAATTCTTAAGTCAGTTGTGTAGTACTAAGTTCCCATTGCCATCCTGAACCTGTTTGTTGGACTGTCAAGCACTTTTGATTAGAATAAATATTATTTTTGGTTACATCACCTGCCTAATTTGACTTCATGCACCTCCTCCATGACATATTCCACTGACTATCATGGGAGCCTAAGCATATGCCTCACATGAAGAAATGTTGCAGGTATCTAAATTAGGTGTTTAAAACCGAGTCTTATCCCAGTGCCTGAGAGGTGCAGTGGAACGTATGATAACTTTTCTCTAGTAAAAAAAAATTCCTTCTGAGGAAACATTTAGTTAACATAGCTACCTGATCAAATCAGCTGTTAAATATTTGTCTCCTGCTACTGAAATTCCAGAGTTCAGAACCTGTTAATGACTTTTACTTTGAGTGATATGACGTTTTGCATGAATTTTTAAAACCTTTACATAAAAAGTAGCCAACAACTCAAGAATGTCATGCTAAAATATACCTTGAAAGTATGCTGTTTAAATGGCAAACTCAAGCAGTCAGAAGTTAAGAAATGCAAGGTTTAAAGGGCATCTGTGCCAGGGAAAGATACAAATGGAAACATTTCATGGGTACCGTCACATGAGTAAAAACATTTTTCCTCTCTGACTAGACCATATGTTAGACATTAAAGAGAGCTTTTGAGGAAAAACAAATAAATTAAAAGAATAATTTAAATAACCAGAGAAACCATTTAGTAAGTTGAGACAAACAGATTAACATATATTACAATACAGAAATACTTCAGAGCTCAGGACCATGAAAGGATAAGAACATGAATTTTTCATTGAATTTATGTACCAAGTAAAAATACTCAAGTTGAAAATGAGTGGGAGTTCAGATTGGTTAAACTTTATTTAACTTTTCAGCTGTCTGCAGAGTTTTTATGTGATTTTGTGGTGCTTATGGATTGGCCTACAATGCAAATTTAACTACTCAGTTGGCATATCTGCATCATTGGGACTATTTAACAAAGGCAAAACTCAAACCATGGCAATAGTATTTGCATCAAGATATACTGCATAATGTTAATTAGACCTACATTGAATACAGCTATCAACCCAAAATAGAGAAGAATTTTGCTGTGGACAGTAAAGCTGCCTTCTTCAGAAAGAAGTAGACATTAAAGAATCTCCTAATTCACAAAGCAATCTTACAGGGACATCAGCTGTAGGCATCATTCTCCACTGTGCAAGTACATTTTCATGGAAAATATTTGCATAGTATACTGAGAGCATGAAAAACGTGAAATAAATTCGAACTTTTTAGGGTTATAGAGGTTCCATTGTCTGTTCCTTAGCAGAACATACACTGTACATCTAGCAGATTGCTTCATAAATTGTACTGTGAAATACTTGCAGGAAAAAAAGTTGTCAGATGCATAGCAAACACAAATCTGTGTCTACTTTGCTGATGGCTGATTACACCCTGTGGAGTATTTTGTTACCTGGAAAAAAAGTTTTCAAAGTGGCTTTATATCCTTGGATACCGTATATCAGAGCAGTTTCTGTTAGGTGTGGAATCAATCTAACTTCACACATGTAAAGCAATCAAGAGACAAAATGATCCAGTGGGACCCTGTCTCTGAAAAGGGTCAGATAGATCACTTCCTGCTGCAATCTCAATTTCAATGCATTGGATGAACTAGGCTTATGTAATTCACAATATTTTTACCCTCTTTTGAGTTAAAAAGTAACTTTTCCCCAATCTTATTCATTTACAAGGATATATCTTCTTTTTTGTAAAGATATTTCATGTATGAAGAACAGTGTTGTTAGTCCTTAGTAGCAAAACTTGGGCTGTGCAGGTCCAACTGCAGTAGTAAATTTGTTTTGATCATCCGTGTGGTTTGATTCTGTCCATGCTAACCAGAAATTTTGGCAAATTTAGTCACCTGTGATGAAAGAGGGGCTCAAGGTTTATGCCAAAAACAGAATAAGAATTTTTAAGCAGTAGATTAAGTATAATGAATCTGATAAACATGGAATGCAAATATTTATCAAATATATGAAATCTAAGGTGTGGAAAGAGGTGTAGATAAAAAAAAACTGAAGCAAAATTAGCAATACCTGGATATGGCACTTTTACTGGAGCAATTACTTAATTCTGTGTAACTAGTAACTGGTTCAGAGGTTCCTTTGAAGCTGCTTTTTTAAATTTACAAACATAGAATCACAGAATTACAGAATCGTAGAATCATTAAGGTTGGAAAAGACCTCTAAGATCATCTAGTCCAACCGTCAACCCAACACCACCATGCCTACTAAACCATGTCTCAAAGTGCCACATCTACACGGTTTTTTAACACCTCCAGGGATGGTGATTCCACCACCTCTCTGGGCAGCCTGTTCCAATGCTTGACCACTCTTTCAGTAAAGAAATTTTTCCTAATATCTAATCTAAACCTCCCCTGGTGCAACTTGAGGCAATTTCCTCTAGTCTTATTGCTTCTTACTTGGGAGAAGAGACTGACAGCCACCTCGCTACAATCTCCTTTCAGGTAGTTGTAGAGGGCGATAAGGTCTCCCCTCAGCCTCCTCTTCTCCAGGCTAAACAACCCCAGTTTCCTCAGCCGCTCCTCATATGACTTGTTCTCCAGACCCTTCACCAGCTTCGTTGCCCTTCTCTGGACATGCTCCAGCAACTCAATGTCCTTCTTATAGTGAGGGGCCCAAAACTGAACATAGTATTCAAGGTGCGGCCTCACCAGTGTTGAGTACAGGGGCACGATCACTTCCCTAGTCCTCCTGGCCACACTGTTTCTGATACAAGCCAGGATGCTATTGGCCTTCTTGGCCACCTGGGCACACTGCTGGCTCATGTTCAGCTGGTTGTCAACCAGCACCCCCAGGTCCTTTTCTGCTGGGCAGCTTTCCAGCCACTCATCCCCAAGCCTGTAGCATTGCATGGGGTTGTTGTGGCCCAAGTGCATGACCTGGCACTTGGCCTTGTTAAACCTCATACAACTGACCTTGGACCATCGATCCAGCCTGTCCAGATCCCTCTGCAGAGCCTTTCTACCCTCGAGCAGATCGACACTGCCGCCCAATTTGTTGTCATCTGCAAACTTACTGAGGGTGCACTCGATTCCCTCATCCAGATCATTGATAAAGATATTAAACAAGGCTAGCCCCAAAACTGAGCCTTGGGGAACACCACTTGTGACCAGTCACCAACTGGATTTAATTCCATTCACTACAACTCTCTGGGCTTGGCATTCCAGTCAGTTTTTAAACCAGCAAAGAGTACACCTGTCTAAGCCATGAACCTGCCAGCTTCTCCAGGCGAATGCTGTGGGAGACAGTGTCAAAGGCTTTACTAAAGTCTAGGTAGATAACATCCACAGCCTTTCCCTCATCCACTAGGCAGGTCACCTGGTCACAGAAGGAGATTAGGTTGGTCAAGCAGGATCTGCCCTTCATAAACCCATGCTGGCTGGGCCTGATGCCCTGGTCGACCTGCGCATGATTGTTGAGCGCACTCAAGATGAACCGCCCCATAATCTTCCCCACTACTGAGGTCAGGCTGACAGGCCTGCAGTTCCCTGGATCCTCCTTCTGGCCCTTCTTGTAGATGGGCGTCACATGGGCAAGCCTCCAGTCACCTGGGACCTCCCCTGTTAACCAGGACTGCTGATAAATGACGGAGAGTGGCTTGGCAAGCTCCTCCACCAGCTCCCTCAGTACTCTCGGGTGGGTCCCATCCGGCCCCATAGACTTGTGAATGT
>VYZW01032531.1:4191-14564 GCA_013401315.1 Balaeniceps rex | reverse complement strand
TTGCTCCAGAAGACAAATGTAAATAACGAATGGCCCCCCTTCCTCCTCCTTTCTCTTAGCTTTTATTGCTAAGCTGATGTCATATTGTATGGAATATCCCTTTGGTCAGTTTGGGTCAGCTGTCCTGGCTATGTCCCCTCCCAAGATGTTGCCTACCCCCACCCTACTGGTGAGGGGGGGAAACGTTGGAGCCTTGATGCTGTGTGAACACTGCTCAGCAGTAGCCAAAACACTGGTGTGTTACTAGCACTGTTCTAGCTACGAACACAAAGCACAGCACTATGAGGGCTGCTATGAGGAAGATTTACTCCATCTCAGCCAGACCCAACACAGTGGAGTGCATCTATTTATCTACAGAGATTAAGTATCATAGTAAATTTGTAGCAAAGATTTTGTATCATGGTCATTTGCCACTGGCATTAAGGCAATAGTATGGTAAGGAAAAGACACTGCAAAAAGACTATTTAATTCCCTCTCAGACTTTGCAAGATGATAGTAATACATTCACAGCACAGTACAGCACCAAAATCTAAATGCCTTTTCAATGTGCTATATATGTAAATAACAATTTTTTTTAATAGAAATAACAGGAGTAACTTACCTAAATCCCCACATATAATAAACTGAAAGGTATGCCTAGTTTGTTTTCTTTTCTATTGCATGAGAGTATTTCTATTTGTAAAGTTTTTTTTGAATTTGCAAAGGGAATTAATATACTTTCCAGCCTTAAGGACAAAAATGAAGACATAAAATGCAGAAAAATCCACTTACATTTAAAACAATCTTCATCATATTTTGTTTTGATAAAGAAAGTTTATGCAGTAATTAGCCTCATAATTAGACTATCATATTTGGATTACTTTAATAGACTTTACACAATAATCAGAAGCACCAGAACAAAGCTGAGTGAGTAAAAAAATTTTAAAAGTTGTATCAGAAAGAAACAATATTTGATTCTTCAGAAAAATAAAAAATAGTCTACAATACTTGGGGAAAGCATATGTACACATAAATCATTTTAAAGTTATGTGAACATTTACATCCAATATGTTTAAAATATTCTAAACTGCACCAAAGATTGCATTTTAGAGACACTGAGAGAAGATTTCTTCTTATGACTGTCAAGACTATTTTCTTAAACTTGATTAAAAAAAAGTATTTTCAAATACCTAAAAAGACAACAAATTGTTTTTTAATGTTTTCTTATATCTAAGATGAGAAACTAACAAGTACAGTATTCCTACTATTACCTTATTTTGAAAATCTGCACCAGCGTGGAAGGTGCTCAAGCTATCAATCAGTGTACATCTGGAATGGCCATTTAATCCAATAAACCCATTCTTTTCCAGTGAACGCACTTAAAGAAAAATATTATTGCCAGTCAATCCCAGCAATCATGAAGGCAGTACAGATCAAGTTTTATTGTTTAACAAAACCATCTAGGGTCAAGAACAGCAATAGGATGAAGATCAAATCCATGCATCTTGTGGTTTTTCAAGGGATGTATCAACTACCTCCTAATATACTAGACTTTAAAATACTTGTCTTTAGACTTAACTGTCTGTATCAAAAGCAGTATGACTGAGGGACAGTATTACTTATTTCATGCTTGCTGACTGAAAAACATCTATTTTCTGGAGTGGTAAACACCGATTAAGGTTCATTTTGTTGTTGAATATGTTATGTGCTGCTTCTGCTCAAAAGGGCAAAATTCACATATGCCAAGATTTGCATGCAAGGTGCACCTGAAATACCTTTTCAGCAAAATAAGTCATAATTATTTGGGCATTCATAAACCCACAATAAAAATCCAGGTACTGCTTTAATACCTGAAGAATCAAGGTCATAGTAAAAAAAGTTGAATTTGGGATGTTTCAGGAAGAAAATAAATATTTTGTAAAAAATCATGCTACTTCAAGCTAGATTTTTACAGCTATCCAGTAGTGATTATTGCAGAAGTTGAGATGTTTTCTGCCTTACAGAAGAAAAAAGTCTGCTTATGAGGCATACAGAGCCTACTGACACATCTGCTCTCCATTGGCTCGTTATCCATCCCTGGAAGAGCTCCATGCATTCCTGCTGTTCTCTCACATACAAGGCAGCTTCCCTCCTCACCTTTCTTGCTTGTCCTTCCTAAAAAGCATGTATCCATCATCACAGCACACCAGTTGTGACTATGTGTTAATAAATGTCCAGTTAAGTGAAGTGTTACAGTTTTTGTAAGAGCCTTGAAAGTACTATTATACTGAATGAAGAAAAAAGATAAAGTACCCAAGAGATGCCACAGGTTAGCATAATGATACTTCATGAAATGTAATAAAGCACTAATTTCACAATGAAGTCCTTCTCTCAACCTGTTGCCATTCCGAAGTCTCCAGCTTAGGCATTCTTTTCTCATTTGAATGTACACACACACACTACTATCCAACCTTCCTTACATGAATGACACAAAAGATGAAAAACTATGTTCAGAAGCTTCAATCTTCCCTTAAAAAGTGATAATTTTCTGTCCATAAAAATCTGTGGGCCCCAGTCAGGAAATTACCAACTGAAAAGTCTGATGCACCACCAAAATAACTATCAAAATTAAAAATTTTATTTTAAAATTCCAAAAAATATTTTGGCAAAACCTTTCACACAAACTATAATGTTCCATATCCATTACAGTTTGAATGTAAAGTAAATAATTTACCTTTTTGTTAGGTTCAAAAAATTCAAGAAGAAAAATCAAACCTTCTCATTTCCAGAGAATTTCTTTTAATGTGTAGTGTATTTGTATCTAATTTCTAGTTCCCAACAACTTGCAATGAAAACTGTTATCTTTTTTCTGTGACAATTCTGTAAGTTACCTCCCTGAAATGGGATTAGAGAAGAAAGAAAAATACAATTATATCAAAAATCACCAACCTGTCTACCGACTACTTTACTGCACATTTCATGTGGCCAATATTATACTTCACTGTCTCTACCAATCATTGTTCTATAAAATATAATCTTGGGAAATCAAAATATGATAGGTTAGACCTTCTGAATTAGCTCACTTGATGGTTTTGAATTGCAAGGTTTATACGCAAAAATGTGGCTTTTCAAAAAAATATGATTTTTTTTAATCCTTTAAAAATAAAACATTGTAAAGTTATCTTAAGTCAGATTATTCTCAAAAGTATTAAAAAGGATCAACTTAATATAGCTATGAATTTTATTTCTTCAAGGAGTTTGGTCAGTTACCTTGAATAAATTCCTTTAAAAGTGATATTTACTAAACTCATTGCTTAAGAGACTAGGTATTTATAAGGAGGAAAAAAAAAAAGGTTATTACATTAGCTTCAGTGTGCAAGAAAAAGATATAAAATTATTCAGAGACGTGCTTTAAGGAAAATGCACTGAACAGCTGGGATTCTCACTACCACAACATCTTCTTCACGCTGCTGCAACTCTAATGAAAACACTTAGATGAAAACAGAAGCCCCGATTCTCTGCTTTTCCACCACATTTCAGCGTACAGACATACACCCTTACTTCCTCTTCCCTTGCCCTCCCCTCTAAAAACTAAAGTGGGTGGAAACACAACACCACAGCAAGAAGGCATCTCAGGGTTCAGCAATCAATTAATTGCACGCACAGCTTCTTAGACAGCTATCTCCCAGACAAAAATCAGCTCCCTGAAGTGCAATGATAATGCAATGATAGGACCCTGAGCCAAAGGATTCCTTTTCATTTTATTACAGCCTCTCACCCTAAACTGGCATTAATAAAAAAACTCTTCTCACTGTTGTCAGTGGCAGGAGTTACACCTGTATAGCCTCTGCAAATGTTGCTAAAGCAATTTTTTCTAAATCAAGTCACATGTTTACAATGCATGGGGAAACAAAGAGATACACCCTCCCATCTCCGTGCAAGTTTTCCTTCAGAGAAAAGCTTAAGAAATTTAAGCAGAATAGGTGCAGATGGAAGAAGTCTGCCACATCTCACCACCAGAGTCCAGCAACAAGTTAGAGAAGATGGGTTCATATCCAGCTCAGGATTTTAATAAGGCAACATCTTATCTTCCATGAATTGATCTTACCCTCCAGTTACATCAAGATCCTGTTATGGGAAAAAGGAAAACAACTTTACTTTTTAAACCATAAATATCTTGGTAGCCTATTTAAAATCTTAATGCCCTAATTAAAATAAAAAAGGCAGTTATCATTAGGTCAATTACAATAATACCATCTAAACCAGAAAACCTTAACAGATGAAGTCATCTTTAATATTATTACAGTAGACAAATTAATAATTCCCTTTTCTCTGGTGTTACACTCACCCTCCTAATATCCATCTGGGTCCTAAGGCTGACACTTCAGTCTTCGTAAGGAAGAGTGTAGTGGGGAGGGTGTCATGGTGACTTGTCAGTGTCCCCAAGTCTTAGTGGGGATGTGTTCAATGTTGTTGGCAGTGGGTTCCCTTCCTCCTCGGCCCTGGAGTCCCTTTGACTTTCTTTTCATGCATTTTTTTTTCCTTTCGTATATTCCAGCCTGCTCCCTCCCCCCTGGGCTCCCAGGGAAGGGTTGAAAGCTGCCCCACAATCCCCCTGTACCCCAAGGGGCTCTTTGTCTGGCAGTGACTGCCTGGGGCTGTCAACCCCTTCCCCCAGCAGCACTCACAGAGCTGGAGCTCAGACAGGCTGGGCAATGGGCACTTGGCCATGGGGCACCTGGTAAACCCAGCTTAGCCCCGCTCAGGCCAAGGGCAGCCCATCCGCCCCCGGGACCTGTCACAGCCTGATGTATGCCCCAAGCAATGGCAAAGATCTAGGGCAGCACATTAGTCAGACAAGCTTTGAAGAGTAATATAAGAATCATCAGCCAAGTGACAACATGTCATGTTAACATGACAATTACTAAGATTTTTCTGAAAGGATGAGACAAATATCTTTAAGGTATTTCAGCACCAATCCTAACCTCAGCTACCATAGAATGTAGTTTAAGTTTTGCAGTCAGTGCACCTGAATGGAAAAAGTTACTTTGCCATTAAAGTCCTTTTGTATAAAAAACCCAATCCTTATAGCTGTGCTGTATATTTGTTCGAAAACCATCAGCTGCTATTCATGTTTTGTATTTATACTTTCACATAGCTCTCCCACAACTCTAGTTCATAAAGAGAACATATAACTATTCCTCTCCCAGGCGGACTTGTTACTGAAACATTTGGATAGCTAATCATACATATGTATATATACATTGGTATATCATCATATACATATGATTGTATGTATGTATATTTTATTAGGCTACATAAATGTATACATACATGTACAGAATTAGCCTTGGTTAGGCTACATATACATACATATGTATGCATACTTATATATATATAAACACACACAAATACATTGACATTTTCTTATCTTGGGAGCTTAGAGTCCAAAACACTGTACTTGGTAAAAGCAAATACAGAGTCGTGGGTGTCATCTACAAAAACTGCCTCTTTTTCAGGAAGTGTTGAGGCAACAGACTAGAGATCTCTTAGACTAGAGATAGCTGTCTCGAGGCAATCGAGGCAATTGCATTCACACCAACAGCCAGCCCAGAAAGTCCTCTGACCCAAGAAATTACTTGGATTAAAACTAAGGTAAAATTCCCTTCTCAAGAACAGATTCATCTCAGTTTTGAGGATTAAATACACTGTTCTACTTCTTCTCTAAAGTCAGCAGTAAATCAAAGAATGGCTTAATTAAGCTATGACACCAAACATTCAGGAATAGTTAAGTTCAACTCAGGTATTACCTATAAACTCTGCATCTTTTTAGCACTGCTAGACAGATTTCTGATGGACACCAAGGGCTTTAGGGTGCTTTTGAATTTTTACAGCTTTACAAATTGAAGAAGGTCATTGAACCAAGCACGAGATCTTGTTTTGATGAAAATTCCTCCACAACTCGAGCAAGAAGAGGACAAAGAGAGGCTGAGACGATACAATTGTATGACCACTACCACACCATTCATATGACCACTACCTACACTGTATTGAGACAAGTTATTGGTTTCTTGTATTCTGATCTAAGAAATCCATGCCACTGCCCCTCTTTCAAAATTAGGAATTAAAACAACTTGTCCTCCACTACTTTGGACAATTAATTATACAACAATTACATATAGGAATCAAGGAAGTTAACATTTTTTGATTACAGGATTTTGGTTAATGCTTACACTGTTTCATTTTAGTAGCTAGCAAACATAATTAATCTTCAAAAAACAGAGAATATAAGTACAGAGCTTAAGTTATATCAAAGAAAAATACCCCAGTCCTTCATCTGCTCTGTCATATCTGTGATTGGATACCTTTTGTGCAGTATGAAGTGTCTCATTGCAAGAACAAATTGCTTGGGGTTAAAATTTATCATGCAAGGCTGGTGGTCTAAATGAATCCTTAAGTATTCACAGGTAACAAACCCTCTGCTATCACCACACTAGCTGCAAGTGTTTAAATATATATTTCCCTGAGCTGCTGAAAAACACGACCCTCTGAGCAGTTAAATGTTAAATCAACATCTTTGTCTTTCTGACAATGTTAATAAACTCATGCTGGTGTTCATGCTGTAGGACATAATCATCTTTGGCATGATGACCAGTTGTACTAGACTATGTCATATGTCAAAGAATTACAAGAGTGTCAAAATTCTCTCACCCAACCCGAGTACAATCACACTCCAGCATCTGAGACAAGAAAACAGCTTAATCCTAGAGCTTGGATTAAACCAGACTTCACTTGTCTGACAGAAAGAAGCTAATGAAATGTCACCTCACCTTTTTGCTAACCAGGGCTTTTTCTTTGTCTTTGTTTAGGATGTTGCTAGTACGTTTTTTTTGTTGTTGTTTTTTATACGTGCATACATACATACATTTATGTATCTGTAAAACAATCCAAAGAGTTTGGCCAATGACACACACACATAGTCTGGAGGTTTCTCACCAGGTATTTCTTGAATTTTCAACACTAATATTTTCAGTCATATTATAATGCTTACTACAACATTTGGATGATATCTTCTCTGATAAAAGAATACAAGATAAAAGAGCGCTGGACAAAAGTAGATGGAAAATTAGTTCAGAAAATAATAGCCCTTTTCAGAAACAGCTGTTCCCAGACTCCTTTTGCTTCCCACCAACCAAGGTTAGTCTTCTTTTTTTTTTTCCCCAGTGAAGAGTTTTAAGAGCACTTGGTTCACTTCAGGCAAAAAGACACCCTTCCAAGTGCCTGTGAGCAATGTGTAGGATGTGCTGTACTGGGTCGTTATTGACAGCAGTGGAGGTGGGTGCTGGTCTCTGCTGCTGTACTCCCCAGACCTCCAAAACACATCAGTCAGACAGCTTAGCTCACCCAGGTGTCTCCTTCATGTTTAGAAGGAAGAGGTACTCTAGTTTGATCTCTGTATCACTGAGGTAAAAAACTAAGTTTTGTCACCGTACTGCTAAGATTTCAGGCAGTTCTTGAAATATTTAAATTGTGCCTGTCATCATATCTCAGCAAATAAAAGACCTAACAGATCATCAATTAAAATATACTCTGCCTGTTCACAAAAGGAAAATGCACAGCGTTTGGGAGTAAGCAAACTGACAGAATTGGCACCCTATTTTGCTGGTCTGCTTTTGTCCAAGGCAAGAAATAATTAGTCTCATTTAATAGGGTTAATTTAACATTATCAGCCAGATCACCTTAGCCTTTTGAAGACCACTTTCTGCAGTATCACCAAAAGAGGAGAAAATAGTTTTTCTTTTTACATGTTCCAAACGTCAACCTAGTTCACTTCTGTCACTTTAGCCAGAAGTCCTACTTACTTTTTCATTCTGAAATGAGACTACAACAAGGGACCTCATCTTTTTAGGATGGCAATGAAGGTAACAGGCCAAAAATAGAGTACGATTTGAAATAACTATTTCATGCTTATGTCTTTGAGGGCGTAACTGATAAGGGAAATAAATTTAGATAGGGCTCAGTAACTGTGTTATACAGTTACTGTCTTTCACTGTTTTCTTATAAAATGAGGTTTCCTAAATGGTGACTGGGAAAAGAATCAGACAAAGTTCTCAGGTCTTTATTTGAAACAGATTAGCTTGTGCTATGGGTGGACAAGATGTTTATAACCAAAACATTCAACCCAAATAAGTAAACTTTCATTTCAGTATTCACAAGACAAAAATTGATCTCTGAAGACATTGTTCCTCCCCTTTTGTTTCTCTGCATGTGAAATCTATTTTGCGCAGATAGAATGTTCACTGCACATTCTTTTTCTTTTTCTCCAAGTGAAGAAATAGGAATTGCTTTCAAACTGAAGAGGAAAAAACCCTCTTTTGCTGTCACCATGCTTCAGATTATTTTAATTGCTTTTGCTATTTCTTAGTCGTATTGATCAAAACATTCAGACTTCAGTTCCGTAAACTGTTAAAGAAGTTTGAAGTCCATTTAACTTGAGTTATTAACCTGAGTATAAATAAATATATTCATCCATACTTGCATAAAATAGGTCTACAGGCCCTATTTCTTTTTAGTACAATTATTAAACAGAGTTTAAGAAGTCCTGATTCCTTATATCCATTTTTATGGTAATAACTGTTTTGATAATACCAAACACATTATTTATAAACCTAGTGAATCTGAATGTGAAAGCATTCAGTTATTCCCAAGACACAGTCATTATAGCTAATCAACAATGGTACTGGAAAAACTTCAAAATGCACAAAAATACTTCTTTGACATTTTAAGCCTATCAAAGGAACACTGTAACTCCATAATTTTTTACATAAAACTTCCTTCTTGTGATTTTTGTTTTGGAAATTTCCATAGAAGCATTGTACCAAATTGCTTGAAAAAAACTGTCATTGATGGAGTATCAACTCTTTCTCTCTTATTGTGAATTAAACCATGCAACTTTAGAGCAGAAAGAATGATGCTAGCGTTAGTATTTGACTTACTCTTGAAGGTTTCTCATTAGTTCCTTTCTGCTCAATTTTATATCATAATACTCATGAGGTGATGGTAGGAGTAGGAAGCATTTAAGAAAGACAGCTACCGTTACCTCTTATTTCAAATTATTGTATTTTGATTCTGAAGGCAAAATTAGGATGCATTATATTAAAAACATGGACCTATTACTGTCTGTCTTCTAGTATACTTCCTGTGTCAGACAAAGCATTACTAGTCAAATATTAAATGAATATATGTTGCACCTGAAGTTCATACATCTCAGTTATTAAATGAGAAGGAAATAAAAGCAGTTAACAAAAATAACAGTTGAAATAATAAGTTGTTTCAGAATTCCTGCCTCCATTTGTGAAGTGGGTAAACTGATGCTGGTTTTAGTTGTAAAGGTCTGTATCCAGGTCTGTGAAGTAATTTTTACCTAAGCTAGTCATACCATCACAATAATCAATAGTGCTCAATCACCAATACTGCAAATGAAATTGCAGTGTAAACACCAGCATCTAGGAACATCCACCAACCTTGGTTTATTTGCATAGAGTGGATACACGGAAGTTCATATAATAGTAACAAAAACCTTCCAACAGTTCATAAGCACAGAACCTTAGAGATCGCCTCTTAATCTTTTCCTGGGTTTCAGATACATCTACATTACTGTGCTTCTTCAGGCCAGGAGTTGATTAAGGGTTTTTTTTCTCATAATTTTTGTTTGCACTTCTGAAATAGGCTTTCGAGAGATCCATCTAGCTGGCCATTAAAACCACATACAGAAGTCTTGCAAATGACACCCGTATGAAAACTCAGAACTGAAATACATATGCTGATAGTTCATTTTGTATGACTAAGTTTAACATATAGGTATTTCCACAGAAGATGAAAGGACCTCATCTCCTGTGACGGCAACTGCATGACCACATTAAGTCACCAAACCTCCAGTCATTTTCAGAGGAACTCCAAACTCACAGTATATCCTCAGTAGATTCCTTCAAAGGATAAAGATCTTGGAATTTGCTGAACAGGTTAACAGAATCTTAAGATGTAAATGTATGCACAAAAAAAATTTAAATGATATTTCTTTATCAGGCATAATGTGGCATTTTTAAGTACTTGCATGCACAATACTTGAGGGCAATTTTCAGCTGCTATCTTGTGTGACAAGTGTATAGAGAAAAGTTACTTTTTCTGCCTTTCAATTTGCAAAGTCTATTGTGCTTTCTCAGAGATTAGAAAGAGCTCAGATAAGAGAATTTCTACCTGTTTTATGTAGGAAACCAAACAAATGAGGAGTCTCCTGTAGCTGACTAGTTCAGTAAAGAAAACCAGGATGCCTTCAAAAAGTAGAAAAATCCTTTTTAATTTGCATTATATTTTTCAAAGGAAGTTAGAAGAAAATAACAATGTTGCAATGTCAG